>JAQGBJ010004040.1:0-11125 GCA_034698345.1 Sphaeridia pumilis | reverse complement strand
AGTCTGTGCTCTTTGAGTTCAATGTGTGTGTGCATTTCACGAAGCTTGAGTGTCATCAACTCTTCTTCCAGCCGCGTGACTTCACCTCGGCTCGACGCAAACAAGTTGCCCAACGGCGTTGAAGTGCCTTTCTTTTCATCCTTGTTCTCATCATTAGTCTGCAAATTGCAAAAATACCATTAGATTTAGCTCAATCTTACTTTAAAAATAACGCTACACTTTGATATTCATTTACCTGCATCCTCCTCTGCCATTGAGTTGTGAGTTCCACAACCTGCTGACGTAAATCCTTGAGCGACAATGAAGCTTCCGCTTCTCGTAACTTGACCGATATCAGCTCTTCCTGCAACGTCGCCATCGAATTATCCACCGCCGCTTCCCGCAATTTCTTCTTCTCTTCCTCCAACTCTTGGATCTTGGAGCGGAGGTCAGACATGATGACGGCATTCTCAGCCTCTTGAAGCCGTACTTCCACCAGCTCGTTCTGCAGGCATTGGATCAACTCCTCTTTCTGCTTAATCAGTTCCGACTTTAACGAGATTTCGTCCATTGACGTCTGTTTCGTATTATTCTGTAAACAAATACCGCATTTGTAATGTCCTTTTCCTTCATGTTTCAAAAGTCACTATGTATTTCAACTCACTGTCTCATCCAAAACCAAGAGCAAATGCTGATACTGCTGTGTGACATTCTCCAGCTGCTTCATCGCTTCCAAGTAGTGCTGTCTCACAGCCGCCAATTCCCGCTTCAAAGCAAACGTCGTTTCGACCTCTTCAGCTCTGCCAACTTGACCTTGAATGAGTTTGTTGGCCAATTCTGACGATTCCGACTCTAAAACTTCTATCCGCTGCTTCAGTAGCTTGTTTTCCGTTCGGAGTCTCTGTAAAAAAGTAATAAAAAAGCCGGTTTTTATTTCAGCCATAAAAGATTTGAAAAAGTTGCATGTTCAGCCATCCAGTCAGCTTGCCAAATTCTTGGCCGCCTACACCGAATGCCAGACCACCAACAAACTTGAATCAAAATTCTTGGGAAACTTACCCTCAGTTCGACCATTTCCTCTTGTTCCTTTTGCTTCATGGCAGCGTATTCTTTTTCAAGTTTTTTCATCTTCTTGGCATTATATTTCATTTGATATGCAAGGGAGAAGAGAACTTCCGGATCCGTCTCAATTCGTGGCGGTAACTCTTTTTGCAGAAACTATCAAGAAACAAATCACGGAATTTAGACTACAAGTTCTGATATTCTGAATGTTTCATCATAAATCTAAGCATGTTTTCTTTGCTGTCATAATAATAATTTTAAAACTTGTTCGACAGCCCCTTCTTCAGCTACTATGATAAACAGAAATACAATCTAAAAAGCCATAAATATCATACTTTGAGCATGCCCTCCATGTCAAGGGAAAGAAGCTCGGACTTGGCGAGACTGAGCATGGCAAAGGCGACTCTGAAGACAACTTCGATGCCTTCCATCAGGAACATGTCCATGACTCTCGAGGCGACCGCCAGAGGGAGCGTCGTCGTGAAAATTGTGAGGAACCACGAAGACGCGTACATGGTCGTGTGGAAACCTTGCGATGTGAAATGCACGTACAGTTCCGGTAGTTGTTCCTGCAGAAGAAAAATTCGTCGTTAATCCAATTAACATTCTTTCCTTCCACATCTGAACCAGCAATTTCCCTACTTGGTCGTTTAGCTTAGTACAAAATAGCTTTCCCAAGGGAATTTGAAAAGCATTAGCAGCCCTATTCTGTTCTTCGTACTTGGCAACTAATTGCTGCTACAAGAAACAGCAGATGTTCAAATTTGTTCCAACATCATCATAGAATCCACAGGAGGCGGCGGGCTGCCAACAACATAACATACGAACGAACATGATCTCTAATGGCTTAATTTGCCCATTCAAAAACACTGTATTTTTGCTATTTGCGGTAGCTAACAAGAAACTCTAGAAGCTTTGAATGACATGCTACATGTATTTTGCTGCCAAATCGAACCGACTAACTCGTAGCAGCTTCTTTTTTACTGTCTACAAATAGCTAATGGACTTTGTCACGCCTCATCCTTCCACCGTTGAAACCGGATTCCCTTTTAAGACACTAATTTTTAGCTGTGTAGAAGACGAAGCTGATTATCTATCTCATCATCACGCAAAAACATAATTTAAAAAAGCTTTAAAATTCAACCCACCTGAACACACATTTCCAACTGGTACATGACGAGGCCCAGCTCCGCCATCGAGGGTTTGAACATTTCCCGCAATCGATAGTCCTGAAACAAGGTAAAAGAACATTAGTTAGCAGCGTCATCATTGAAGAATAGAAAACAAGTCGTCTTCTTAAAAGCCATAATATTTAGTCGTGCCTTCCATTGCTTTCTATTGCTAGCAGTTGTCATTTTTAACTATTTGAAAGCGCCAATTCGCCAATTTTCGTCAACTCCTCTGCTATAGATGCTGAAGCTTCTGATGACGGCAATGCCGGCCTTCACCTAACGTCAGTAATTTTGTTCCTTTCTCCACCATAAACATTAAAGAATCTCGTTTAAATTAGCCATTTTGCAGGCTTTCATCAGCATTTTGTAGTGTCGCGTTGTCACGTTTCAAACATTACTAAAAAGCACCAACCATTCCATCTCTCTCTGTAATGTTAATTTAAATGCTTTTGTCGAAATTCGCTACGAAAGCATCTCTAGCAAAATTATTGCAATTGCAGAATTTATATATGCATACAAAAATCGCTTATAGAAATCTCCATTGCCAGTTCAACGCCAGCAACTGCACGTTCACCCATCAACACAAAACTTAAAATCAAACGGCATTCAAGTCTGTCATAATTTCTGGGTACAAAATCCATAAATTGAGAACAAAACTCTTCTTACAGAACATAAACTCTTGGGTAAAAAATGAACTGGCATTTACTGCATAACGTTGTTTTGCTCTGTTTAATCTCATTCTTAATTAATACACCTTTTGCTCTCCTTTCATCACCTCGTTCCTTCTTCCGCTCTTGTTTCTCATCACCACAGCTTCTGCAGCAAGTAGCCTTATTTTGAGCCTGAATATTTAATGGAGACTGTTACGCAACTTTTTCCATCTCCTCCACTGCAGAATCTTGTACAATTTCAACTCTCTCACCTGCATCAATTTGACGACAACAGCAAAAGCCTCTTCTTCAGGCATCTGCATGAGCAAAAGTCCGACAATGAAGGCGGAGCCTTGGCAGTATCCCACTTCTCGGTCGTGGAGCGAATAAGCCTTCATCACATTAAACAGGGATTCTTGGCCTAAGCCGTCCTTTTCCTTGAAGAATTCGTGTTCCGGATACGTTCGAGCGATGTCGCGCCGGATTACCTGTAATTAACAAACAAAATCATCAGGGTTAGTTTAAATTGATCAATTCGACAACTTGCATTTCCGCCTTCGTATAAATGTAGGCGTATGAAATTACGCCAGATTATAAAATTGGATGATACGATGCAGCTCAACTTTTACTTTCATCGTCAATCAGTCAGCCCACGCCATTTTTCTGCTCGTCTCTCTAACACGATTTTCTGCTTGAGCTCATCAAAAAACGCTAGTGTGCTACATGTCAAGTGCCAAGACTGGGAAAAATCTTGTTCCTTTCTCTCCTTCATAATTCATGAACCCAAGGAAGAATCTATCAAAGCGTAACGTCATTAGCCGCAGTGCATTGAAAATCTCTCTAATCGATGCAACCAGAAAAAGGCTGTCTATAAATGTAGGTGAACAATGTTTGGTGTGTTATTTTGCGGTTGTATAAAGCTGTTTCTTCCTTTCCTCATTCATCGACTGATTAAATTACTATAGATTTGAACACATCTCGTCTGCAAATCTGGCCAGGTGGTTGATTGTGCGGTGCAGTTGAACTAACGTGACAATGACAATTGTGAGATACGATTAAAGCATATGGCTGGCAAAGCCAGCAAAATCAATTTTCTATAATCTGGCTGACAAGTTGATTATAGGATTTACTCAGCGCACTTAAAGATGCATGTTAAGGAACGAGAGTTGCATCTCCAGCTCCTGCCGTTTGTTAAGCATTGCGCGCATCTTCGAGCAAATCCCATGTTAAGCAACGGGTGCTGGAAACTGCTCATCTCTCTCCTATGCTTCAACACAGGAAATGCGGAGGCTGGATTCGCATGTAATTGAACGACACTGTATGGACATTTAATTCTCCCATGCTTCAACACGCAGAGAGTTTCCCATGTACTTCAACGGAGTTTTACTGCGCTACTGCTCCTGCCTTTCAAACTGGATGTTGTGCTAAAGACTGAGGCAATCCAGCAATATTTTCCCATTCTAATAAACGTCTTGAACCTGCCTTCCGAAAATTCCGAAGCATCTACATGAAGTCTCGTCTCCTTCCCTTCATACATGGCTTTTCAATTTAGCGTAAAATATACATGAACTTCAAAGAAGGACGGAAATCCCTACAGCTTAAAGCTACATGTTTGCAAAATTCCGTTTTACTTCCTACAAGAAAATACGCAATCTTTGAATCGATAAATTCTCAAGAAAAACATCGAGGAAGAAAGCCGCTGAAAGACCTTACAGAAATGGAAACGAATGCGGAAAGACAGCCTGAAACTACAGCAACCTGGCTAATCCAAGTCTGAAATTGTTATTGTTCGGCACCCAGACTCAGACGATGAGTACAGCAAAGTTGAGTATTAAACTCTCGTAAACTGCAACATTTCTGCATTACATTACAACGAGTAGCAATCAGACGACGCTAATCTAATCTTGAGCCGCCAGACTGACTGCAATTGCAGAATAAGGTGTAATCACAAGAATCCTATTAAACAGTACACTTTCGACGTCGTCTTTCTAATGCATAACTTGATGAAATCAATTTACTGCACGTGGAGACTAACTCAAGTGCTATTGCTAGCAATCAGCCCTTCATTATCTACCTGAAATCAGCACAAGAAATGCAATTGACCGAGAGCAATGTCGTCTAGACTTGATGCGCTTGTCAACAAAAAAGATTTCTCTAGAATTCTAGCCGACATCTTTCTCCTTCCGACTGCTCGTATACTTGAAACTTGAATTGCTTTACACATAGTAAAAATACATACTGTAGCTTTATGAATTCTAAATGGTCAGTTGAATAGACAAGGCTTCTAATCCCCACAGGCGGATCTAGGATCCTAGTCTAGCAGCCATTTCAAGAGCTACTTGATCAATCTGTCAAAAACCTTTTTGGCATCTATGTATATGCTCCAAACTTCTCGTAGCTCCAGCATATACCCTCACAACAACATCACGGCTTTAATTTCCGTGATCGCAATCTCTACCCATGTTTGTTTCAAGTTCTCCAGCCCGAACATGCAAACTCCATCATCGTCACATCAGGAGCCCAAACTTTTGAAACACAAAAACACCACAAAATCCGCAACTTTCCCTACAAAACTTGAATCCAGGTCGAGTCAGTCCTGCCTGAGTCCCACACGTCCATCACGCAACTTTCAACTCATCAAAAAAGAATCTCGTCTCCTGGAGCCTTAAACGCCCACTGTCTTCAACAGGATCGAAAAAATGAAAAACCTTCTTGTCTGCATTCTCCCCTGCAGCTTTCACCAACTTCCTTCCTGGCGAATTCAATCTGGAAATGTTCTCGTCTAGCCTCGAGCTCTCTCATCGCAGGCAAAAATGCCACTTTTCTCCATCAAGACACACAGAATCTATTCTTACCTTTTCACAAGCAGACGTGGCTTTGATATAATCCGCATACTTGGCCTTATCGGGTGAATCGTGCGCTCCACACAACAACTGCCAGACGATCCCCCGGAAGTGGTGCGGAATTCCACGCCGAACCAGGTCCTACAAATTAAAAGTAACAAAATTTTATGAAAAATTCATCAAAACTCGTAATCAATCATCCTTCTTTTTCAACTCTTACTCTTCAATAACTTAATCGCCCAACATAAAAGTAAGCCAAGGCCCATGCAATTCATCAACACTCTAAGCACGTCCCACTCCAACATTTACTCTTTGTCTACCTTTCGATTATCTTTTATGGCTTTAATAACATTGGAGAAAAGTCTGGAGCCAATAAAAACATTCGAGCAAATAAAATTCACCTTCCTCCTTATCAAAGGGCACCAGAAGCTCCGTCGCCATAGAAGAAAGATAAGAGGACTTGACGGTAACCTTGAGAAACCTCAAGTACTTACCCGGACAAACTGATTCTTCTTCCTCCAATAAGTGTCCCACTCGTTCACGATCCGCCCCCACGTGACCCACAAGTCTTCTTCGGTCTCTTCAGTGCCCTTATCAGAGCCTTGGCCGAAGGACAGTTCCGAAGTGTCCGAACTCTTCCGTGAGTGTCCATTTACGCCAGGGAGCGAATTGAACGACTTGGAGTCTGACTCGATTAACCTGCGGAAAGAGAAACAATAGAAGAACATTAATATAATTCAAGCTTTCTCCAACAAAATTCCGTCCATTTCGCAATGCTTCCATAGCCTCCAGGTTCCAAGACAGACGCTGAACGTCAATGTTTATGTACACGAAGACAGCCGTCTGGAGATTCTCCAGGCAAAAACCCACGATCGATAAGTACATACGCTTGACAGCCTCGTCAGAAATTCAGAAATACATACAACGTATGTTTGCCAGTAGGATTATTAAATCTACGTGACTCAGGACCAGGTCCACGCATTTATTCGTTTGCCAAGTTCTGTCCAGGAGTTCTATTTCTCATGTCTAGAAGCTTCCTGGAGGAAAAACTGTACTGGACACACTTGAAGCCATCCTGAAACAACTTGTGCCAAAATCCAATCCCTCCGACACTTTCAAATTACGCGCCAAAATCTCATCATCATTACCATCTAAAGATATCCGCAAGCGTACTCCTCCTCCTCGGCCTATCCTCAATCTTGAGCGTATCAAAATTTTCGGTCGTCTCCAGCTCAGAAATGTCACTCAAAGTACTGTTGTTCGAACTCGCCACGCCTCTTCGACTCCCTCTTCTCGAGGACCCTTTGGGCGGCGACAGTTTACTGTTGTCTACAAAAGCGTCCAGCGCTTCCTCTTCGATTTCATCTCCGGGCGTCTGCTGCTCCGGTTGCTGAGCATCTTCCTCGCTCGTAGCGCTACTAACGCTTGAACAGCTACTGGCGCTTCGTCCACGTCCGACCTGCTGAAGGCCCTTTGGCCCTTCCTCCGCATGAAGGTCCTCTTGACTATTCTGCTTCGTGAAGATTCCACAGGTCACATACTTTTTGCTCCTCTTCCCCTCGTCCTCTTCGTCCTCCTCACTGGCGCCTTCAACAGGGCTCGCCGACTCATCATGACTTCCGTCTTCGTAGTACCTGTAGCCTCTGGTCCCTGTGCTGTATTGATGATCCGACTCTTCATCCGAACTGTGACCTGAGCTTGAAGACGAGCACCCGATTTCGCTTATAACCTCTCGATCCGGCGTTATTGTTATTATTGGAGTCACCCGCTCGAGGCCGCTCCAGTACTCGACATTTGCTCCGTCGTCCCTCATAATGGAACTTTTGTCCTCCAAAGTACTGTTCCACTCTTCCAAAAACACACTGTTCCTCCTCACAGATACCAAACTTTCAGAAGTGAATTCCAAAACCGCCGTTGCTGAAGTACTAGTACTAGGATCACCACTTGGTTCGAAGGCGTCCACAGTTTTCACGTCAAACACACAACAATCCGACTTGTCCAAAACGATAGCACTGACTGTAAGTGAACTGCGCCTACTATTGCTACTCCTGCTTCCAAATGCATTATTGACATCCTCGTCGTCGTCCAACGGCACTTCCGATAATCGAGTGAATGAACGGCCCTCCATTCCAACACTCTTATTTATACCTTCGGCGGCCTTCAGCCAATTCTATGATATGATAAACGCTCTTCTATAACTGAAGCTTCAGAAACAACGATGCTCTAATGGAATTAATACATGTAGAGGAGGTAATAGAAATAGACGGCGGACGGACGCTATATACGATATCTAGTGGATTTTAATACAACTTTCCTCCTTGGTATGTTCGCCCCCTTTCTTCAGGTAATAACACTTGAGGTAATTCCCTATGTGTATGTTGTCAGAATCTGGGTTAAACTACAACGACGACGTCCTCTACTATTATTTAGATACACCTACCAAATCTACTACCAAAACTTGCCCCAGTTATGTATAAAACAGCACCTTCTGTATCATCAAGTCTGTTTACTTTCAACACCTCAAGTCAATCTGTTTCTGATACTCATAAAACAAATATTCTACAAACAGCAACACATCTTCTCCTAATATCAAAATCAATCAACACACACCACCTGTGCTATTAAAACAGGAAGGATGAGGTTTGGGGATTTGAATCCTCTTCCGGATTACACGTCATTTGCTACTAACTATTTATTACGTAATTCAGCGATTTACAAACTGTAAAATATTTATCCCAGCTTCTGAACCCTTGATCAACGTACAGTCTTTTAAACTCTACGAATTCCTGAGACCAACTGATCTGAAGAATGAAGAAGAAGACTTTTTCCAAACTCAGCAAAAATTTGTAATTTGGGATACTTTGACAATATCAATTTTCCATGCCGTCAAGCGCTAATTTTTGGGAGCGGAACCATTAAAGTAACGATAACTACCAAGTTCTATAGTTTCCTTGACGCTTCAGCAAAGTGAACAAAGCGTGATGTTCCGTCGTAAACTTGAACAATGCTTGGTTCAAGTATTTTTTACTAAAGTGCGCAATTGAATTTCAAGTTAAGAAAGCAAACAAGGCTCTGGAAAAGTTGACATTAGCCGCTCTAAGGAGAGCAAGGTCACCTGCTGAAACTGTCTTGCCCCGACACGTATGCAGTTAACAGATCCAGGTCAGGCCCATCAAGAAATCCACATTCAAGTGTCATGTCAAGAAAAATCAATTATGATTGCAAAACTGTTGCTCCCGGTACACGTATCATTGGCGCCAAGAAAGCCGGCCAAGGGCGAACAAACAACAATAATACCAGGCTTTTAGCCCGAAAATGCCGGGCGGTGGTAACGGGCTCAACTTTTACCAGTAGTACAGCAAAACATTCGAAGCAATTACAACACCTTGTCCTGGATAAACCGTGAAACTGGAGCGTCTTCTCATTACTCATTCAAGAGGACGCAATCGACAAGGTGTTCTTGTATTGCAGTTCCTTCCGATAGGACAACCATGGACATTGGATCTAGGACAGACTCAGGAAGTTAGTCAACCAGTCAGAGTCGGACAGCCGGCGTTTAGCCGAAATTTCTCCGGAAATGAGGCCACTCGGGCCCACCGTTTTTGCCGTTTTGCTGTGTACATACATGTACGTATGTACTTCTGCCCTTGAATATGGAGAAAGCGAAAGCGTGGGCTCCACCAGGGCTGCCCGTATAACGTATAATTGTTCTTTCACCATTAGAAAAGACCATCTACTCCATAGAATTTCATTGCATTTTTCGCTTTGAAGTACCGCAGAATCAGGAAATGAGAATTCAACCAAGATCTCCCCCCTCCCTATAAAGATTCGCTGACGTTCGGGAATTTGATTGAATTCTTTTGGCTCTCTTTTCCTTCAATTTTACCATGAATTTCCAGATGAACTACGAGCCTAGGATTTCGTCTCTTCCCACGTAAAAACCAAAACTGTCTCTCAGCTCTTCTTTTGTATTTCACCAGACAGCCAACTGCTTCATGTATGTGGGCTGACAGAATCGTAAATCCCATGACGTAACACACTCATAATTTCTCATTCTCATCCACGCTCTTTTTCAGCACCTGTGCGACAGTTTTATGCTACATACAAGTTCCACGAGAATAGAATATTTGCTGTAATTTCGAGTAAGGAAGAAGAGACATTTTGCAGAGGTGTGCGACAAGGAGTACTGTCTTCCGTAGTCATAACATAACATTGCCAACACTGCAAATTATACAAATGGTCCCCCGTCTAGCTTCAAGCTCTAGCGCCACTAGCGCCTGTGTCTCTTGACAATTCTAGTAGACTTGAGCATAGTCTTCTCTGCTTCTTTTTGCTATCTGACAGCATCAAAACTTGCAATATTTTTCATGTCTGCCTGGACGCTCACATAAAGTTTGTGCATAAAGACCACGGAAACATGTAGCAATTTCCACTTTTACGGCCGGGCATTTTTGACGAACAACAGTTTTATAATGTACCGCTAGTAAAAGCCAAAATATTTCGACAAAAATGTTTCCTACACCTAAATGACTTGCGTGTATTATATATTTTTTATTTTGAGTTTCAGAACATGATAGAAAATAACTATAAACTAAAGGTCGTATTCCAGTCCACTCGCCACAAAGGTCCTTCAGTTCCTCCGCTTCCCACCAAAAACCTTGGCTTGCTTTCAAACCGCACGCACCGTATTAAATCCACTGACATATATCATCACCTCACCTTTTTTAGAAACATTCATTTATAGTCAAAACTTCATTAGACAGAAGAAGCGCTACATATCCTTCTAAATACTTGTTAATATATAGCCACGACCTGGATCAACTGCAAACTCTAGTAGAAAGAGAGATAGAACAAGGTTGCTGCTCTCTATTTACCATACAGTTTACAGCTATATTTTCGCATAACTGTACTGCATGATGCGTTACGTATTAATTACCAATTGCAGTTTCTCCATAAAGTCATCGAAACACCTGAATGTATCGACCATGCATGTTGCATGTCCCTTTCTGTATACATCAATATAATTGTTGTATTTTTACACTTCAAACAGCTTCCAACCTTGCAGAGTCACCTTCGTCTTTTGTACATCATCAACGTAACATGGAGAATAGAGCAGATACTCTGAATAACAATAAAAAGAGTCCCATATAATACTAAAACCTTGTGGATCTTTGGATTTCCTGTGTAATTTTCCGAGACATGAACAAAATATCTTCTTTTAGTATCCAGGAAATCGTGTACTATATAATATAAATACAACAACACAACCGCAAACTCCAAAATCTGACCTAACGCTTCCAAAGGTCGATCCAGCCAGCCAACAGTTCAACGTACATGGTTCCCTGACACCACGTAATAATAAAAAGTGAATGTGAATGCAACATCCATTTCTGGTTGCATATCTTGTTAAATGAAGCGA
>JAQGBJ010004039.1:0-11127 GCA_034698345.1 Sphaeridia pumilis | reverse complement strand
GAGCGCATCGCTGCCGAATCTTCCCGGTTGAGCCACTACAACAAGCGGACGACCATCACGTCCCGGGAAATCCAAACCGCCGTGCGTCTCCTGTTGCCCGGTGAATTGGCCAAGCACGCCGTCTCTGAGGGCACCAAGGCCGTCACCAAGTACACCTCATCAAAGTAAATTCGTTTACTTTCAACGTCGTAAACCAACGGCCCTTTTAAGGGCCACCAATTATTTCGAAGAGCTAAAGCATAAATATCGAGAAGAATAAATAATTAAATATCGTTGAGTAAATTAAAATTTATTGGTTTCTGGAAGGTTGATGAATTTGACACTTTGAATCTGGAATGAAATAGCAGCGATTAGAATTGTTGAAGTGTAAATGCGATGCATGTCCTACATATTTCATAAGAAATCATCCGCTTCAGACTTGATCTTTTCTACATGTTAGAGCCTTGCATATGATTGAATGAGATACGGAAATTCCCTACCGATCCTCAAAGAATTATAATACATCAATGCTATAAAAAGCCTACTTCGGTTGATCTTTGACATGACATGACATTGCGCCGAATTCACATTTCACATAGAAGCTGTTCCTAGAAACTGTTGCAAAACATAATTTAGCATTTTCTCCGTTTAAATTGATGTTTAAGAGTAGAATTGCAATTGTAGTTTGTAGTTCATGCATAAACTCAAAAAAGTAAATACACAAACATGCTGGAATTCTGGCAAACCTCGCTCACAATCTTCTCATAAAACGTGGCTACTTAAAGTATATTTGATTTAGCATCAAAAGCATGGTAAAGCCGAAATCCAGATTAATGCCCGGGAAGCAGGAATCATTTCAGAGGGTCGATCATATTATTTCCTCGGTTTTGTAGGGAATCTCACGGCTAACAAAGACGCTTTCCTCTTCCCGCTCCGCCAGTCGAGCAACAATCTACTCCGCTCAAGCATATAAAAGAGCATGATTTTCCAACCGCATCTTCATTCTGCGTTCATCTGTCGATCAGTTCAGATCTCTCTCAAGTCTCACAACCTTGAATTCTCATCTCAACTTTTGCAATGGCTCGTACCAAGCAAACCGCTCGTAAGTCGACTGGAGGAAAGGCTCCTCGTAAGCAGCTGGCCACCAAAGCTGCCCGTAAGTCGGCCCCGGCGACCGGAGGAGTCAAGAAGCCTCATCGTTACCGCCCCGGAACCGTCGCTCTCCGAGAAATCCGTCGTTACCAGAAGAGCACCGAGCTTTTGATCCGCAAGTTGCCTTTCCAGCGACTTGTTCGTGAAATCGCTCAGGACTTCAAGACCGACTTGCGTTTCCAGAGCTCCGCCGTCATGGCCCTTCAGGAAGCCTCCGAAGCTTACTTGGTCGGCCTCTTCGAAGACACCAACTTGTGCGCCATCCACGCCAAGCGAGTCACCATCATGCCAAAGGACATTCAATTGGCCCGCCGCATTCGTGGCGAGAGAGCTTAAGCGCTTTCAGCAACTTCTTCTAAACCAACGGCCCTTTTAAGGGCCACCAAATCTTCCGGAGAGCTGAAAACAAAACAGTTAATGTTGCACATTAATGAACTACCCATGCATGCATGAATTCACCTGAAAAACTGAGTTAGTCAAGTTTTGTTCACATGACTATCTAAATGGTAAACACCAGATCATGTTCAAGGCATCATTCTCCAAAGAGCTGCCAACAATTGAAACAGCAACATGGAAGTTGAAAATGTTTTATTCTTCATCCCTAATAACAACCAGTTCTTTTGATTACTCAACTACATACAACACACATTCTGAGTAGATGGCGCTGTCATAAATTATGAAACTCCTTCGGCTCCACGCAAACCTTATTTGATATAACAGACCTGCTGTTAATTCTTGTGCTTCCAGACCTTGAATTCCACCATGAATTTAAGTCAGCAACTTGATATCGTTTTGTAACATTCGCCTGGCTGGATTCTGCTTTATCCAAACTCCAAAGCTTTGTACATAACCCGCACCATGCAATCTGAAAGGTGTCAGGATCGATCTTCCAATCTTCTCGCCACTTGAAGTACTTTTTGTACTCCTCCACATTCTTGTCCAGGTACTTCAAATAATCCGCAAGTGCCTTAACAGACGGAAAGGCTGTGGCGTCAATGTAAGACCATTTGGGCGCAACTCGGGCATAGTCGCCATAGCCGTAAACAACGGGAACCATTCCGGCATACAAAGCGTCAAAGAACTTCTCGGTGATGTAGTCCTCACAAAGCGAGTTTTCAAAAGCCAAGTAGAATTTGTACTTTTTGCCCAAAAACTCATGACATTCCAGGGGCGAAGCGCAGACACTGACGAACGCCGTACAGTTGTAGGTGCCGCATTTGCCGTACACGTCCACTTTCATATGCTTCTGAAGTTCCGATGCCACTTGTTGCCTTTCACTTTGGTGCAATGCGCAGTTTGTGGCTGTCCAAGCTACAAGGGATTTTTTGGACCTATGAAATCATACATTTAAATTTAGATTCCGCACTTTATCGATACTTTGTTAATACTTGTTAGAAGGTAGACAAGCGAAATGCGTACTTGAAATCGACCGGCTTCAAAGGTTCCTCGTCCGGTTGCAATGGAAGAAACTGTCCATACGGAGCATATATATCGGAGTCCAATCTGTAGGTCATGGTCAAATTAAACAGGTTATTAAATGGCTTCAGGTTGACCCAGGTGTAGATCGGGGATTCCAACATGTAAAAGATCCACAATTGGTCCGGAGACCTGTAGCTCGGTAGCTTCAAGTATGAACCTTGAAAGCCAGCAATTCTGGAATCAGATTTTCAAATGTAAGTCAATAGAAAATTAGCAATTGGAAATGACATGGATCTGAAGTTGTACTTACTTATGGCTCCCTTCCAGATTACGTCCATGGAAAACAACAGCATCAGCCTTTCGAATATCATTCTTGTCAAAGCTAAAAACACAATTTTTGAACTGACATCTGGCCAGTGTTGTGTTTTCATCAACACAAAACCGCTGAAGGTTCGCTGGAGTGTAGAATCCAGTCCAAAACAGTATGAGCTGTATATACACCAAAACCCGGAAAAAAACAAAAGTTTAGTTTTGACATTAAACATAGCGCTATGAAACTCGATGGCCTTACTCTATGGCTCGCTCACCTTCTGTCTCGAGGGTTTTTTGGTCGTCGTCGTTGTCGTCGTTGTCCTCGTTGTCGTCGTAAAATTCACAGTAACAGGATCTGGTAGTTGCACAATTTGTACTTGAGTGAGGCTAACCTCAAAAATTGTGAAGCTGTAAAGTATTATTCCTGAAGTGGAGATCAGCAAAAAGATTGCCACAAGCGTTTTCGACTTTGTGGTAGATGTCATGTTTCCAAAAGCTTTCTTATTCAGATATGTTGAAAAGTTACTGGAATCTGTTGCTACTTTGCTAGAGGATGAACCCACGATTTCAGCTAATTGACATGAAAGCTAACGATGACTTCATGTCTATGGCGAATAGAGTTGCGAAAAACTTGCTGCTTTGACAAAGCCATTTGATGGCCACTTGAATAATGGCGAGATCGACAAACTTGATTTGACGATTACAGTTTCAGAATGGCAATGTATCGCAGCGTGACTTATTCGAACTCACAGATTCATTGTGAGGTGATGGAACTCAAAACTATTCAAACTTAACGTTAAATAAGTTCAAATTGATGCAAAAAAACAAAATTACAAAATTAATCTGCACCGGCAGAAACTGTTTCTGCTGAATCTTTAAACATGTTTGGTTCATTTGCGACCCGTCCGTGTATTTCTGCATCATTTCCTGACATACATAGATAAGATTGCTGCATTTGGCAAGTTACGTGTCGACAGAAAATTCGCAAATCTTTAAGCCAAGGACAGATTGCAGTCAAGTATACAATTCCAGTGAAGCTGTGCAATTGGCGATTGGAGCCACTAAAATATACACAATCACACCCAATTAGTGTGTTCAGTCAGTTGACTATATGACTAAGTGGCCTTTTTCAAAGGCAAATCCATTAGACAATAAACTCTATCCTTATCTGAATCCTGGATGCTAGTCAGTAGATATTTTCTAGGAAATTGCACTATTGACTCATTACACGCTAGCCTGATGGAGCATAGTGCAGAAGTAGGTCATCTGCTGACAAATGGGCTCTATCGCTAACAATAAAGCTGACCATCGGTAAAATACGGTTACATTCAAAAAGTTACATAAAATGAAACAAAGATTGATAACTTGAGTCCAAATTTTTGCGAGTGCATCAGTCTGATATGGCTATGTGTAATTGTACTTTCACAGACGAAAAACAAGTACATGGACGGTATACGTGCCATTCCAAATCCTAACTTTTTCAAATCCCTAAAAAGCTTATGCCTTCAACGCTGAATATGGCTTTGACGAACGCCCCTTAACACACTTGTGAATAACAAACTGGCAAATAGCGGCTACAATGGCTCCGGCTACGACTAACAAACAAGCTAAAGTCAGTTTCGAGATAGGTCCAAAAATGACTTGTGGCGACGACTTCTGTTTGAAGTTTGAGATAAAAGCTCCATCCCACCACGCCAAATCTTGAGGTTTGATACAGGCACTTTTACTCCTGGGGATTCCGATATCGGGTTTGTTTCTACTGTGAGAGTACCACCACTTGGACAAGCTTTTGATGATGAACGTAGTGTTTTCGGCCACGGAACTATTAAATGCAGCAGTAGGAGTTGAACTGGCTAGAAGATGGTATTGATGAGATTCTTGTTTAGATTCTGGTCGCAGAAATGCCGCAGAAGTCCACAAGTAGGTGCATAGTTTACACCAGCCGTTGGCGAAAGCTCCAAGGTTAACTGTGAAATGTTTCCTCCAATCCAAGTACTTTTGGTATTCTTTAGGATGATCGTCGAGGTAACTGAGGTATTGGGCAAGATTTTTAACAGTTGCAAATGAAGTAGCATCAATATACGAGCCTCTGGGGGCCACTCGGCTGTAGTCTCCGTAGCCGTAAACGATAGGTACCATTCCGACGTACAGAGCGTTGTAAAACTTTTCCGTTATGTAGTCTTCACAAAGTGAGTTTTCAAAGGACAAGTAGAATTTATACTTTGAAGCTTGAAACTTGTAGCAGCTCAAGTGGTCTTCACCAGGAGGACAAGAGAAGTTACCACATTTTCCATAGATGTCGACTTGGAGGTATTCTTGGAGTTCTTGGACGACTAAGTTTCGTTCACTTGAAGCTCTCTTACAGTTGGAAACTGTCCATGCAACAAGTGCTTTTCGATTCCTGTAACCCATTCAAAACCAGGATCAGAAGGAAAATTCAGTATTACTGGAATTAACTATTAAAAGCATCACTCACGCTGATTCAACAGGTGGTAATGGCAAAAGGCCTTTGCTGTCATTCAAGTTAACTACACGTCCATAAGGAGTGTAGACGTCAGAGTCTCGACGGAACGTCATGCTCATATTGAACATTGAATTAAACGGGCTGAGGTCCACATCAGTAAGTAGTTGCGGTTCCAGCGTCATAAAAGCCCAGAGTTGATTCCTCAAGCGGGATTTTGGCCTGTGATTATATAAATAAGGCGTTAAAGAACATGCATAAGCTAGGATATTCAATAAAACTGACTGAGATATATGTGTAGTTTAAATCACACTAACAACGAGTTCAAGCTCATATCTGGTGCGTGAAAAACTACCGCGTCACTGCGATTCAGATCCCGTCTGTCGTATTGAAAGTAGCACTGGCGGTGGGGGCAGGATGTGAATTGTTCGTCGTCCATCAATGAATTTCCTCCTGTTGATTTCAAGTTTCATGCATTAGAAAAAGATTTGGGATTTCAACTTAGCGTCCTGCAGAAAATCAAAATGAGCACCACAACCAGAACTCACCACTGGGAAGATCATAATAGTCACAGTCAAAACTCGGTGTCCAGAACAGAATCAATTTTTGGTCCTGCAAATCAGCACCTATTAGTTTTCAAGTCACATTTCCTAATCATGAAATTAAATATGTTTATGAAATACCTTCAGATCAACTCCATAACTTGACCGGTTAGTCACGCATGCACTGTGTTGCTCCAAAGCCGTTTTGAACCAGTCTTGTTGCTCGTCACAAGAAGCTGAATATACATGAAAATGGCAAACCCTAATGAATTGCCAAAGCAGCAATACGCCTGCAACTATAATAAACTTCCGAGTTTTGAAAATTCTGAACCACATTCTGAATTTTGAATCACATTGTCTACGTTTGGCTAAAAACCTTGGAGGAAACTTGCCATTTCTTAAACTTCCAGTTCAGAATGCGGAGCTTGGATCGGCGCTTCGTCAAGCTCAACTTCGTCATCGAATAATCCATGATTAAGCTTAATCACATTTCAACATACGCGTACTATGTAAATACGTACCGGTATGTTAACATATGTTATATGTGAATGTCACACCCTCAAGTACATACGTTTCAGATTTTGTTATCTGCCCTAGGCAGCGTTCACATATTATGTAACCACAAAATCTGGATTTTAGTAGGAAGGTACCCTAAACCCTTCCCCTTTACCTATCCTTTAACATTACGGGTCTGAGGTAGGTAGATACCCCTTTGATTACATAATATGTGAACGCCGCCCTACGACAAATTACGAATGTCCAATTCTTCCGCCTTCCTTTAGACCGGCCAAGGAGATCTGGAGTAAACACGTTCAGCAGGAGAGGACTTTTGAAAAACTCACAATTAAGGTTTTTTGCATTGCTTTCCTTCGATACCTTCTGGATCCGTATAATAAACTTTTTGTAGTAAGTTTTATTAATCAACTGTTCGCTAATAAATTCTTACATAAAGTTAAATCAATCTAAACGTAATCAGTCGTTGATCTATTCTATCCAATAACAAAATGGAACGCAGACTTTTAGACTCCAAAATTTGAACACTTAAAGCTGTAATCTCACTCACAATCACAATAACTTCTGAAACTTGAGTTGACAAGAATTTTGTGAATATGGAAGTTACAGATTTGCAAGGAAGGCCTAAAGCCTGGATTCCTTAGCCCCACTGCCATTTCTGGACAACCCGCAACAAACCCTCAAAACGCAATACAACAAAATAAAAATAGCAATCACATTAATGATGGACATGACCCACATTTTGACAGCATAATTCGGGTAGTACAAAAAGCTATAAAAAGTAAACATGCTCGTGTCCCACTTGAGCTGCAAAGGACTGACGCAAGCTGCGCCATCTAGAACCGAGTCGTCAACTATCGCGCTGCTACTGTCCCTTGGCCTGCCACTGTGAGAAAACCACCAAGCGGTCAAATTGTCCACTCGCTGACGACCTCCTCCTCCAACTTCAGAAGATCCAGTCGGAGATTCCAAAGTCCACAGTTTGGAACACAGAGAACACCAAGCGTCTTCGAAGTAAGCTGGACTCACAGTGTACTTTTCACGCCACCTGAAGTACTTTTTGTATTCTTCCGGCCGGTCGTCCAAGTAGCTCAAATACGCTGCCAGCGACTTGATTGTTGGAAAGGCTGTGGCGTCAATGTATGACCCTTTGGGCGCAACTCGGGCATAGTCGCCATAGCCGTAGACGACAGGGACCATTCCGACGTACAAAGCGTTGAAGAACTTTTCAGTGATGTAGTCCTCACAAAGCGAGTTTTCGAAAGCCAAGTAGAATTTGTACTTTGGTGCGAGGAACTTGTGACACTCGAGGACTGAAGTGCAGACGTCAGTGTAGGGTGTGCACTGGAGAGATCCACAAGCTCCGTAAATATCCACCTGAACATACTTCCTCAGTTCATGGACGACTTCGTTGCGACGGCTGGGCGTTTGGTAGCAGTTGGACACTGACCAGACGACGAGGCCGGGTTTACTGTAAAATATCGAAAGCCGTGAATTTAGAGATCGTAAATGGGGAAACCCTTGCTCAAAAAGGCGGTACTCACCTGAAGTTCACGGAAGGCAATTTTGGCAAGCCCCCAGCAACTTCCAAAGGCACTACACGGCCATACGGCGCTTTGATATCAGAATCAGATCTGTAGGTCATGGTCAGATTAAAGACGGAATTCACCGGGGTTAGGTCAATCCAAGTATGGATTGGCGCTTCGAACATGAGGAAGATCCACAGCTGGTCGTCGTACCGGTACTTCGGGAAGTCGATATAGCTGTCTGAGTATCCTTTGATCCTGAATTATTTCCAAGTAATTTAATTTTTCAAGTTTAAATTTTCCAGCTGGATTTTGAAATTAAACCAACCTTTGATCACCCTTCAAATCCCGTCCATGGAACACAACAGCATCAGCACTGTCCAGCTCATCCTGATCCATTGTGAACCTGCATTGATTATGCCGACACCGGTCCAAAGTTGTACTTCCGATGCAATAATTTTCCAGCTTGGAGTCCGAGTAGAACTTGGTCCAGAGCAAAATGGTCTTCTTCTGTTACGAATGTTATAGCGATTATTTTCATGCAACTTGACTTGAATTTTAATTTTGAAATGTTAAGGCCCCTTACTTTTGTACCGGAGCGGGGCCTTGGACCCCCTCGCCATTCGACCTTGAGACCCTCCTCACCACACTCCCCTTGTGGGCCCCCGACTCCTCCCGGCAGCACCTGGGCCTTGTACCCCTGATACAAAAGCAGGGCCCCGAAAGCATAGAGGACCATCAGGGTCCCACCGACCAGGACCCTTTTTGTACAGCAGACGGAAATTTTCTTCCAAGGCACTTTCACTCGCTCCATCACAATCCTTGATGAATTTTCGGCATCCTTGAACTCAGTTTCTGCAAAACAACAATTTTCACAAGTTGTCACTTGCCACAACAACCACAATTTTGTATAACATGTCAGGCACAGCTTGTTCAGTTCAGTACTGAGTTGGTGGCTTGGTTCGGAGTTGTAAGTATTATTCTTACTCTTCACACTCCTTCGTGAACTTTGCCAATTTAGTTCTTGACAAGCGTCAAAAGACTTTTTTCCGCCCATGTTCTCCAACGCTCCAATTGTATAATATTACTCGTCATCACGAAGTCGTAAAATTAATTCGCCCGAATGACAATCCATATGTATATACTAGTTAAATGGCCAGCGGGTTTGTTTGTCTGACTCATCTGGCTGCTCGTAATAAGTCTAATGGTGTTACACAATGCATATGCAATAATGTAATCTTGATCTTCTTTCACGCTTCTAGCCACGTAACGTAAGTCTACGATGATAAGTAAATAGGGGATGTCGAAAGCGGTATATATGTTTAATCTAGAGAATCGGAAGATAACAGTCGACGTCGTACTGGGACTATTGGGGGTTGGGGGGGGGGTTATGTAATACGAATACACTTCGAAGCTTATTCAGAAGTTGCTCTTCAATGCTTCTATGCAATTGGATGCAAAATCGAAATGCTTATCAGTAGAACCGTCAAGATCCTTATACAGTATGGCTTATCTGCACAGCTTTGATATTTAACAGAAACAGACTGACTTATTGTAAATGATAGTTAGGAGTCCCACCCACATTTCAAACCTTGTAAGAGGTATTTTGCCACATTTCGCCAAAACGGCCCATGTAACTTTTTTTAGTCACAAAAAGCAACTAAAACTCTCTTAGTTTTTTGCGATCTCACCAAGTGAAGCTTAACCAAGAACTACCGTGTATGTTCGGTTCGTGTTTGCAAGAATTAAATGTTTGTTTACTTAAGTTCTGAGGAATCCAATGTCTCATTCAAACGTTGCTTAATGAATGGGAGTTAAAGCAGCAGCTGTTGTTATCACTTTCAACTGTGAAGCTTGCTGACAAATGGAAGATAAGCAGATTATTTGAAATTAAGGAGATGATTTTGAAGATGTTATTTTTGTAGGGCATATATATTTTGATGAAAAGGTGGGAACTGTAGTTAATTTGAACCTACGAGATTCGGCATAAGTAATACTATGTGTATCTTTAGCGAGGTTCAATACACAATGAGCAGTGCGAGACCAAAATGAGTTTGCCATTTTTCGGCTGCCCATCTGCTTATTTTTAACCCAACATGTTTTGATATTCTTTTGAAATGGGCATGTTCATGAACCGTTCCTGCCGAGTAGCAAATTTCACACGAGAAATTCATTCTCCATCCGTGAACTATGCTTGATCATGAATATTCAGCACATGATTTTTGCCGTAGCTCGTTGAATTACAATGCCTCTGGGAACGCCAAAGTTGAATAAGGTGTCTACGGTTCTACCGGAAGCCGCCTATTGAACGAACGATACACTTTCGTACAAACTTCCATTGTCCGGATGCATTCCTACTTCTGACAAAAGATTCGCGTTTGGCTATTTTGCTCTCACAGTCAGAGCTTGTGAGAGTTGACTTTGTTATCCAATGCGGATAGCGATATGTGTATATTTCAGCTTGATGAAAATAGCTTGAAGTTTGAAACATGACAATTTTTGACGGCATGTTACTATTCTAGAGCACGCTCCTTTTTTTATTATACGGTACACAAAAATCAAGTAAAACACTTTGCTACTTATTTTATCGTTTGTAGCAAATTAAGACTCTTTGTATAATTAAATAAAGTTATGCTTGAAGTTGAAACCCCGGTTTTTTAGGCGCCGTCCTAATTTTCCCAAAGTACGCTTTAATGGATGCGTGTACAAACTTTTGAAAACTTGTAGCAGTGAAAAGGGCTGCTCAAACTGCCCAAATGAACACGAAAAAGAGAAATTAGTTTGTGCGTGCCGTAGTAAAGGCAACTAGGCAACCGCACAAAAAACCGCGTAATATAAAAATGCATTTCTTAAAAAATCAACTGAACATAACAGAGAACAAGATAAAATAGGTTTTTGGATAGATAATTGTGATTCCCACCCAGCCGTACAAAACAAAAGAAGTTCTCTTGAAGAAAAGTAAAAACTGAAACAAGTTTTGGAACGCAAAGTTAAAAGACAGCTTCAAAATTTACAAAAAGCTTCAAAAAGTCGTTTGAAAAGAAGCTGTATCCATCCATAAATAACTTTTATCCCATTCGCAATTACCTGTAACAGCTCCGGCTTGTCGTTGCACTACAATGAAACAAGTGTATCATCTCACTCATCCAAAATGTCACGTCACGCACACTTCAAATTACACGTAACTTTGCAAAATGACATGGATAATAACGTCAAACAAGGC
>JAQGBJ010004038.1:0-11129 GCA_034698345.1 Sphaeridia pumilis | reverse complement strand
TGCCGTAACATTTTCGTTAATTGAAACGCACTCACGAGAACTAACGACGTTTCCATTTTCGATGAATCACAACGAAAAGCTCCGACCATGTTAACGGTTTTTAGTCTTTGATGACGCTACGGTCCGTTGGGCTTTTCGCTCATTGATTGATTGATTTCATGTATTCATTGACGGCGGTTTCGGTATCGATAAACATCGTTAACGAAAACAAACGAAACTTTGAATGTTGCATCGATTTTCGTTGTTTCTTCTTCTTCTTCTCGTGTTACCAAAATAGCCGTGTGGTGTGCCACTTGTTCTTGATTACAGCTTATAATTATGGAAGTGAGTGAATCGATGAAGCGCGAAGGCGCTTCTCCCGTTTGTTAACATTGTTTTTCCCGGCTTTACAAAAGCGTCCGCACACAGCTGAACTGATCAAATATTTAGAAAGATGATATCCGACACGTTTTCGCAATTAACAACATGGAGGAAGCCCCATGAGCAACTTTGTCCTCGGAGACGCTGCGCTGCAGCAGCGTCAACGCTGCGCTTCCGCCTCAAGAGACAGCGGCAGCAAAGTATGCCGCGAAACTTGGAGTGTTTTCATTAACGCTACCGCCAACTTGTAATTAATGCGTCGGCGGCCATGTCAGTTCTTGTTTCGAGCGAGGAAAAAGAGAAGAGTCAAGAATCATATGAGAACCAAAAACCGGATTTCGGGTAGCTTCTCAAAGCTACCTGTGACCTGAAATACTGTTTCATTGGACCACACGCAATTTGCATACACACCTTTGTTAACTATATGTACTGGAGACTTGGACGTGTTCATAACGTTTAATTACTTTTAATTAAGGCGTGTGTGTGTGTGGGAATAATGAGCAGGAAAAGCGCGGGAGGAAGATGAGACGATCACGTTTGATTAGCATGGCAGCGGCTGTAGCAGCGTCAAGTTATAACATGAGCAATTATGTCGAATTGTATATATATAAATGTAACGTGGTGCGAATTGGGCGATTTTGGGCGGAGCCGCCAAAAATTTGGCACGTCAGAGGACTTCGGAGCTGGGAGGCGCTGCGCTGACTGGATTTTGGCTCCGCTCCGAAAATCAATTTTGACACCACAAAATTCTTCGTTACACGTGCGGAAGTGAGTGACGAAAACGAAACTTGAGCTGCTGTTCGAAGAAATCTGAAAGCTGGGGATCCAGTGTGATGATCTAACTAATTCTCGAAACCACATGCCGCCGTCATTAGATGAAGCGCCAAAGTCTGGAATTACAAACATGTGTATCAGTAACAAAACACATGTGAGATTGATTAATCCCACAGGCAAAGGCGTCAAATATATGACTTGAGGGATTTTGGTAGAAAACCAGTTTTTCCGGGAATCGTACTATATATGTGCCGGGTATTATATACAAAAGATTCTGGCGGGCTGATTGCAAATTTTTCAACATTGGCGAAAAATTGCAAAATCTTTGGAAAAGTTGCAAATTGTGGGTTTTTGTTTGCGAATATTTTATTGAATGCCCAGGAGGTTTTTGCAATTTTTTTTCAAGTTAAGGTTGCTTGCACTTGATATTGTTTTTTCTTGCAGTTGTGCTTCAGGCTGTAGGAAAGGGAAGACAATCAAAGAGCAAAGCTTCAAAAGTCCACATGTTCCAGGCCAAGAAAATGAACAAAACTCACAAGTTTTCAAAGATTTATAGTTCTCAAATTGGCTGCTTTCAATAGCGTTCGAATTATATATCTGAAAGATCATCAAGAAAAACACAAAGTTTTTGGAATATTTCTCTCCTTCGATCGAAGTTGTTGAGCGAAACTTTTTCCCGCCTCAGGGAACCGCAATTTTGGCGGCGGTGGAGCATCTTCACAATCATCTTCTTAAACAACACGTATATATAACTTTTCACGCGAAACTTGAAAAGTGTGTATAATGACGCCATAAGTTGGTGGTAGTGATGAGAATTTCAGAGAAGGGAAATCAAGAAATTCTTTGATCAAGATTCAGGATAGATGAGAAGAGAAGTAAAATCATGAGAAAAAACAAGATTGAAACTTGATTGCAGATTAAAAGGTGGCTGCTGGTGATGCTGAATGCTGGCGGATTCCTTTGTGATATTGATTATTTGCCTTGGTTTTTGTCGTTTAATCAAGAATTGCTGTTTGGCAGCTGCTTTAGGACGGATGATGGAACTGCGTGAATTGCGAGAAGTTGAACTAGTTGAACACGTACAAAGTTCAGGTTTTTGAAGGTGAACAAAAACTCGTCGTGTGGGTTCTGTCAGTTGGTTGAATCGCTTCCGGTTTCAGAGGGACGCATTTTTTACCTGAAAAATGGACTGATCCCGAATTTGCAAAGCTTCGGTTTCATTGCATTTCTGGCGAATCCGAACGAACTTACCTGCGAAAGTAGTGCTGAAATCAAAATAAAACAGTAAACGGCATGTAAATCTAGCACAATTTTTTAAATCTTATTTCATTCCTCCTTGTGATTTATACTTCCCGCACTTGACCTTCTCAGCCCTTAACTCCGCCCCTTTTTGACCTCCACCCCACTCGTGCCTCCGCCCCCTTCCCCCTCGAAAAATCCCACACGCGGGCATCATAATACCCACTCCAGTCCCATTGTTTACTCTGGCTGCAATTACGAGTAATTTGTCCCCTTACCTCACAACCTTCCCATTTTGACATTCGATATCGCGGCCTTCCCTTGGGCGTCAATGTTGCATGTTGACACAAGAATACTTTATTAGCCTTAGCCTCCTTTAACTCTGCCCGCTACAAAACCGCTTGTTTTCTCCTCTAGAATTCCCAAGTTTCTACAATTCCACTAGCGTTTCACAGTTGCCATCCATCGCCGCAAGTGTTATTGTTACATTGCTGCTATTTTCCACATGTATTATGTGTACAAGACCCAAACATGTAGTTGCATGTAACCAAAATGAAAACATACCCAAAAGGCTTGTGCCCGGGAACTTGTTCTTCGTTTTCGGTGCGTATACATCCTCATTCGATTGCTCTTCTTCTAGACGCACTTGTAGAAACGCTACAAAACCGGGTATTTCTAGAACGCTTAGCTTCTTCTCTTTCCGCTTCCCCTTTGTGAGTGTACTGAGGAGGAAAATTAGAATAATAGCTAAAGGCAGTGGATAGATTCTAGCGTTACTACCCCTCTTCTTCTAAAACTCTTGTAATTATAGGAGCAATAGCAAACGCGGTTCATGTAATGGCCATAAGTACTTTTGCTCTTGCACACAAAACTAATGGGCTTGTCGGACGACTTGCCCTCTGTGTAGAATCCGTAATGAGTAATTAATATGCTAAGTAGGTGGGATCCAATAAATGTTAATGTTTAATGCCGTTTCCTTGTATCTGCAAGCTTGCCGGCTTTAGCTATAACTAATACAGACTTCCTTGATTCTTTTCTCCATTGCAGTATTTCTTATCAGCTCCAAGCGAAACTGCAGTACAAGAAACCGCAATTAGCTTATCCGTATGCTAGACGCTTAGCTAGAAAGTTTAGCAAACTTTTTCGCCAACATGATGATCTGCATTTTTGGCATGGGCCTGTCGTAACGACTTACAAAGACCTGACCTGAGACAAAGTGCCGCAGGAGTCAAGTGGGTAGTTAATCCGTTACGTGCTGTACTACCCGGGTTTTTTTGAATTTTTAAAATTTTGGCGCCTTCTTTTTTTCCCGCTTGGTCAAAAGTTTGGTCCGAAGGCTATTATTCTTGGATCTTTTGAGAGGTCTGTTCGAAGCCTGTTCTGCCATCGTAATGACCTGCTTAAATAGCATTCGCTGGACCAAGTAAGCAACAAAATTCTATACACATTTGTTGAAATTTGTACACTGGCAGCAGCTAGAGCATTCATTTCAGATTCGAATCCCAAGAGGCGGGTTGGTAAAGAATATACATTTGTAAAATGAACCTCGCAGCATTCATTTTTTATGGCAGTCTTCCCTCTTAATGTATACACAATAACATACAAACAACCATCAAGGACATTGCATCGTCGTTGCACGCAATGTTGGAATTCGATGGGTTTAGCTGTCTTTCTTGGTTGACAGCCGCATCGAAGCTTGGTCTTCTTATTTTTCTCGGAAATACATAACCGGCAGTATAACATGCATTTTGAACGACCGCACCGCCGCTAATGACCCGGTTGTATGGGGTGTGAACATGTATTTTTTAGCGAGTGCCATCATAGTGGATTTTAATGGTATTGTAGTGGTGCACGCACTTTGCCGTTGGTCTCGAACTGAACATAAAGGAGTAAAGGAGAAAAACATGGAGAGCATGTGGAATTGCATACTTGTCCAGAGGGAGGCGGCGCGCCAACTGTCATCATGACCTGTCAACCGGGTATTGATGACACGAGGGAGAAAAGTTGTCGCTTAATCGATCAGTGTTGAAGCATAGGCGGCGGGAGAGTGAAAGGTGCTCTGGTGCGAGAGAGACAAGAGGAGAAAGTTGAGTCGCTAGCGGTGGCGAGCGGAGGAGGGAGCACCTGCCGTGCTGAGAGCGCGCGCTCCTCTTCCGCATCTCCTGTTGTGCAGAGGCGGGGGAGACTTAAGTGTAGCTAGCGGAGGCACGCTGTAGCATACAAAGTGCGTCCAATTAAAATGTATACGGGTTTCACAGAAAAGTCAGTTGACAATTTACGTTTCTATTATAAAGGGTTGATGAATAATTTTTGTAATGATAAAGAAACTGTGCGTGTAGTTGCCTCCAAATAGCGGCTTGCAAAGAAGGAACCGGAAGATATTGTTATGCAAAACTTATTTACGAAACTATAACGAAAGCTTTTTAGGCGGAATGAGAAAGTTTTTAGAAAAAAGTCCCGGACCGGAAACTGTCCTAATGAAAAAAGTATATATAGGGGCTTTATCTAGGTAGAGCGAAACGAAGTGACATGAAGCGTGATTCGCATTGGGATGGAGTGAATCAAGTCTTTGAAGTTGCTGCTACTATAGGAACACACCAATGTACGTACGAGGAAGAGCAAGCAAGCCAAGTGGAGAGATGTAAGCGATAGTCTCTAGAAACTAGGAGTTTTTAGAAGCAACTTTGAAAACGCTACTGCTAGGACACTGATGAAACTAGAGCTTTAAAGATTGACGCCTTCCGGCTAGATTTTTACATACTGATGAAAAATCAGCGCTGTATCATAGGAGCGGAAGCTAACTGTTGAATTTTGATTTATACACTGGGCGGGGAATGTACTTGATGTCGAAGCTGAGGGCGCGAGATTCAAAAGTTTGACAACAGGATCTGGGAAAACGTCGTCGTGTTCCCAAAGATGATGTTTACTTTTTCAAGTGGGTCCTGAAGACCAAGTACTTGGTGGAAGCTTATTGACGAGGGAGGACAACAACAAAGCTTCTTGTTGACGTCTCTGCCTTCTTTGGTGGCCGGAAGTGGCAGTTTTGCGAGAACAGGCTTGAGAATGGGGCAAGAATTGAGCTAAACCAAGGAAGCTGATGATGAGATTTCTCTCAGCCGATTAACTCCTCCGTCAACAGCGTCCTCGTCAAGAGTCTTCAATTAAGGTTGAGAGGGCTCTCCAAGTAACGAGCTTTGTCCAATTCACGTCCAAGGAGATCTGGGACCAAAAACAGGCATCAAAGTCCTGATTGACGCAATAGCCCTAACTACAATTTGGTTTGGCGGGTTTAAAAAATATGCTATATTTAAGTGCCGTTTCAATGTTTTTCAAACTCCCGCTGGTCTTAACGTAGATTTTAGAAACACATTTTCCCTAAATACCCGCCTCATCGATTAATTAATAGGCTGCTTTTAAATACGCCACTTTTGATAAACTACCCCGCTTAAACTAGCACGTTTCCTCCAACTAATTACTGCGCACTCAAGCAAACAAGGAGGGCAGCACCATCGCAACCGCTCCTTTCTCTTATATATTCTCTTCATCTGTCGAGTGGCATTACAAGATATTGTCCAAAAAGTTTTTCAATTTATGAAAGAGATTAATCATTCTCTCTCCTCCGTCCAAATTCCCTCTTTTCCTCTCATCATTAGAACGACACTCATTGTGTTTGTGTGTCTTTCAAACCGCAAACTTTTTCCCACCACCGCCGATACCAGCCAAAACCCACATTTAATTGTCCCGCCATAAGGAAATTAACCCTCTTCGCATCCCAGTGTCGTCACATAACCCCCCCCCCACTAGAGAGTGGGTTCACTTGAGTTTCGTTTCTCCGATCCAAATTAATGAATGACAAAGTCCAAACAAACAATCCATCAGCTCTTGTTGATTACTACCAAACGACAAGTTTAATGGTTCACTGAGCGCCTCTCATGATTCATTATAGAGAAACTTGTCCTAACCACTAGACGATCACGGCACACGAACGATTCTCAAACAGAATTTCAAAATTCGCTATCAAAAGAATCAACAAAACCCCGTCGAAACTGGACAAAAACCGGCAAAGTCACTCAACCGTTATATATTCCGGAGGTCCTTTGTCCTGTAATTTTGCGGACTCGTAAACTTTGTCCGGTTGATCCGGCGAGTTGCGGTGTTGCCAAAAGACACGTGAAATTTTGGACCTTTTGCTTGCCAAAACTTTGAACAATGGAGAGCGCGCAGCATCGCTTTTCAAAAGTCCAACCCGGCGTGCTACTTTCGTGGTGAATCGCTTCATCTTTTTTTTTGCTCGCACATAATAAACATGGAGATGCATACCGTGTAGTTGTGATGGCTCCTTGTTTCTCTGCAAATTTGAATTTGTAAAGGGGCTGTTACATGTGTCTGTGAAAAGTTGGTCCATCCGTTCCGTCGGTATTTTGGAGGGCAAAAATGCCCTGCGGAAATGCGGGAATAAATGTGCTGTTCATATTACATAGCTCGTGATAAAATAGGTACATGGACGTCGTCCCATGTGGAAAATTGGACACAACAATTTTCAACATGTATCTTCGCGGATATTGCTTTCGGCACAAGAGAAATAGCAAAAGAGCTTGTTGAGCTCACAACTTGTAAAGTGGAGAGATGAGCCGACATGTTATTCTTTCCATCAAAAGAGATACATTTCTCCCGCAAAAGTTTAAAACATGTATCGAAAAAAACTAGGCAAAAGACATTATGCCCGGACGGCGGCGGTCTACGTTGAAAAGGGAGCCAATTTCCTCATACTAACAACGTCCGCGGTTTTCAGCTTTCACCTGAGCCATTCTTTTGGCCCTGCCAACTTTCCACGTCCTCCTCTTCTATTTATTGACAAGGTGCGGAAAAAACATGATAAGAAGACATGAAAGTGTAGGTTTCTTGCAAGAAATTGTGAGCCACACACACATATACCAACCCACGCCATATGTAATTGAGTTTTCTTCAAAAGACATGACCAATGAAAGCCGTAAAAATAAAAGTAGGAGCGAAGGTCATTCCGACTGGCGTTCGCTTTTTGCCACGCCGGGTATCTTCGCGTAGAATTCTTGTACGCTTCTTCTTATCAGACTGCCAGGAAATATGATGATGATGAGACCCATCATCATCAATGTAACAGCTTCTTATTACCGTCTTATGGACGAGACGAGTAAAAATCTTGTACCACTTTTTTGACCCACGCCCGTCCGAAATGCCCGGGAAAGCCATTGACGAAAATTGACATGAGAAGAAAAAGTTATACTCGATGACTTGCAACCTTTTTCATCATCATCAACAGCGGCCTTGTCTTCTTTTTTCCATCGCCGCCGCCTTGTTAACTTGCTGTCATCGTATTAACTTTATATATGCTCCGTTAATTCGGCGGCGGGAACGTCAAACGTAGCGAATGAACCGCAGAAAAATCCGATTCAGTCGCTGCTGTTTCTTCAAGTAGCGGAAGAGGGGAGAAAAAGTAGTAGCGAAAAGCATCCAAAATTCTGCCGCTTGATTGCATGTAAGATGGTGTATAGTATGTCTTCGATGACTTGTTCCCTTCAGTTAGTTTTCGCTTGAGTAACTTTCACTGATTAGGACACACGTACGTGTGTAAGGGTGAAAGTCTAAAAGAGTGTGTGGGGGTACAGAAGAGTTGCAGATTCGGGGGGCAGACGCTTTCAAGTTTTGAATTTAGCGCCAAAAATTCAAAAAGCGTCACCCGGTTTTATAATGCTATTTTTTAATGCCGTTTAAATATCTCGCCCAGTGTTGCCCTCAAAATCGAAGATCGTTGTCCCGCAAGTCTTTATCCGAGCTTTTCCAAGATTGTCAACTTGCTTACACACTCAATGACTCTTTTACTCTATGATCGCAAGCCATAGAGTGTTTTCCCTTGTACATGCATTTCCTCCTTGTAGCTGTAATAGTCGTTGTCGTTGGCTGATATCTTGATGTCTGAGCTTACGCGCTTTTGCAGTTTAGCTTTTGTCCCATTTCACTTTCGCCCATTTTGTATCGCCGGGTATATAAATTTAATCCAGTTTGTCCATTTGTTTAAATCCTTTTCTCTTTCTTGCTTTCTCTTCCTCCATTCAAAATCCACTTGGCAAAAGGACTTTTCCCGCCATTTTCCATCATTACTTTTTTCTTCCCGTTTACTGCTCCTTCAGACAGAACATTTTTTCCCCTACGTCCAGCCAGATTACCCGGGAAAAATTGAATCTCTCACATGCCATTTGTTTTTGCAGCAGCAACACGTCCTCAGCTCGACAGTTTTCTTCAGATTACTTCTTTTTACATGTCATTCCATTAAGTTAATGGAAGCAAAAAAAGATTCAGTGGAAAAAGTTATGGCCGATTATGATTACTGTGATTCTTGGCTGGATTTGACGTAATCGGGATTCTGAAGAGTGCGTAGCGTTTTCAACTTTCTCCAGGCTACTTTCTCCAGTTCTCCAGTACCTTTTCTCCAGGCTACACTTGTCCAGAACTCTTTTGTGTTTGTCTCTGTAAATAATGTCTTTTTGTTTGTACTTTGCCGCGCTCTCATCTTGGCACAAATTCAGAACCGTTATTAATACACAAGTGGCAGCCAAGAGGCAGTCAGCTCCAGCCTTTGCAGTTATGACGGTTCTTTAGGAATTATTGGCTGAAAAGTGTATTTTCCACCGAGTAGTATGTACTTGCAAACAAAATTATTGAAGACATTTCCAAGGAATCACCAAGAGAAACCAAGAGAATTTTTCACCAAATGTCCCGTATAATTTGGTCGTTTTAAAGCCTCGGATTTTTAAAAATTATTTTATCGTCTTCTCCACCTACTTTTTCTCTCCTCTTGAGATGTGGAGAAAAGCCTGAGAATACATATACGAAAGGGTTAGTTTTTTGGACCCTTTGGAACGTAACCGCCGTGTGTCGGTGGCGGGCGTTATGATTTACGACTACGGCAAGTCGTTTAACAGCTATTGGAATCCGTTTCCATCTGGAATCTGTCCAGAGAAAAAAGTCGCGATCCACTTAGCCGGCTCCAGTAGTAGTAGACGTTTGCATACTGAAAAGTAGTCCGCAGAAAAAAACGCCGAAGACGTAACACGCGCCAAATCTGGTGGACCGATGCGGTGGCCAGTGGCTTCCATGACGACGACAGCGCCAACTACTTCGCATCGACCTCCTTCGATTCGATGGTATCGAAGCGTGGCGAGGATTGATGAAGGCGATCTATTTATTAACCGATAGTGACATTTATATAACGACGTCGAATTCTTTAAAGATGGATGAACTTCGATGGTCGATGCGTCGAAGAGTTTCGTCGAAGAATTTTCTTCGATGGGACTGAGTGAATGGCCGCGCGCGGGCTTTTCAAATTCTTGAGTGTGTATTTATTCTCTGTTTTTTACGTCTCCATCCATGGCTTTTGTGCGTGGGTTTTGATGATTGAGACGTCGGTGGTATCGAAGCTTGGTGGTAAAACCACTGGATTTCGATGTGCCATTCGTCGTCGGAGGAGAAAGTAGCGAAAGAAAAATACTGCAAGTCCAAGCCGAGAAGATCGATTACTCTTTGTGTTTCTTGGAATCGATCGCAAAATGACCAAGTCGTTTAGCTAAAAAGCTGTACAAGTTACTGGTGCTGCCCTTCGATGGCGATGTTCGCTTGACCTCGGGAGCCGATCAAGATTCCATCAAATCCAAATAAGAAAAAAGCTCACATTTTCCCTACACGTAATTGCCATTCTGAAGGTGGCGGAGGAACGAAATCAAATGATCGTTACATTTTTCCAACTACATACAAACATGTACTTTACATTGGCCGACGCCCTGATTACTTTTGCCTCTGCAATTTGACGCTAATGGATAAGGCGGAGCTTGTGGTGGCGAAATCAAGGAGGATTTCCAAGCGAACAACTTGGAGAAAGCGGCGGCGGCGGCAAAAGCTAAATTGATAGCCAATTCATGTTCTCCGCCACCAACCAAAACCACACACAGATTCACTCACTTTGAATTGATTTCGATCGTGTTTTGTGTGTTCCTCTTGCCAAAACTTTTTGCCTTTGAGCTGGATCAACTTTTGCTATTTCCACATGGCTTGGTGCCTGCTTTCTCTATGGCTCACGATCGCTTTGGTTTGGTCGGTTTCATGTCAAAAGTTGCTGTAACCCAGCTCGGAAAAAGTTTTGCGCGAGTCTACAAATAACAATGACGGAGGAGAAAATCCGCGGACACGTTACGAGAATCCATGTGTGTTGTTGACTTTTACCAAAGGCAATATATGTGTTGTACCGTGTTATTTTTGTGTCTGCCGCTAAAGTTACCCTGCTAAAAGTGTGCAAACAAGTATAGGTTACAAATTGGGGTTCAAGCCGCGAAATTATGGTTCGTGTTTGAATTTGGCGCGAAAATGGCGGCTAACGTATTATTTGAGCTGCAGGTCAAAAATTGTTGCGGTTCAGGAGTAAAAGAAAACCAAAGTAGGAAAAATAATAATTATGCAGGATTCAAATGCCGTTTAGCTGAAAAAACATAATTTAATAGTAGCTTTCAGCTTTGTAATACACCTTCAGTCGAGCGCCCTCTGGCTTCAAGTTTTTTCAGCCAACCCAACAAGATTAATCGACACCATTGTCGCCACCATTGATTTGTAGCGAAATTAACGTTCCATTTCGTACCCGCATTTGTCAACCTGGAAACCCGGGTCTTTTTGAAACACCCGGGTATTATAATACCCGCCTTTTTATCTATTGACCCCTACACTTTTCTCTT
>JAQGBJ010004037.1:0-11130 GCA_034698345.1 Sphaeridia pumilis | reverse complement strand
GATTCCGAGAGTGGTAAACTGAACCGCAAGTGATGAGCAAATCAAATTCATAATTTATGACGAGAATGTGGTTTGCTACGGGTCTGAGCGAATTTCTGACGGGGAAAGTGTCATTCGCAGGTTTTGCAAAAGCCAAAAGGCTCAAATTGGCGTCAAGCTGGAAAATCCAGTTGTCCGCTCCGATGTAGACGAAGCCAGTGTTTTTGTCCACTGCAATATTTTTGAAGTCAAGCGAAAACTTTGGGTTGAGGAGGTTTTGCGGGGGCGTGAAGTTGGCGACGATGGATTTTGAAGAGGGAACGACGAAGTCTGGCGATGCGCAGTGAACGAGAGATGGCAGAATCGCCGAAATGGCTAAGAACGCTACGAGTTTCATTGTGGTTCTTGGGGCGCCAACCAAGATGGCGGCTTAGGTCAAGTGGCACAATTACAAACTGCCAAGCGAGTGGGCACAGTTGTCCTTGGGCGCTTTGGATGTTGACTGTCGGCGGTTGTGGAGGAGCGTAAGTTCGCCAAATCATCAGTCTTGGGTACATTGAAATATTTCGTTGACAATCAACTTCCTGCATCGTGGTTTCGCTTTTAGTGAATAGTTAGTCATTTTCTGGCGGAAATTGTGGTTTCAGATTAAAGGAAACGTTCAGCTAAACTATCGTTATTTGACCTTTGACTCTTTGAAAAGCGTCAAACTTGTGAAAATTGTAACCATTAAAGTTGAGTATTGCTGAATGTTGCTCATTGACCACAGGAAAAATTGAATGATTTTGGTAAATAGTTCACAGGAAAAAATTCATAGAACTTATCTCAGGAAACCGGATATTTTGTGGTTAAGTCGACAAATTATATTTGTGTGCGGGATGTCAAGGAAAGGAAATGTGCAAAAACGAAGTTATCTAATGATTTTTCTAGAAATTTATGACAATGTCAATTCGACACAACAGATGAGCGTTCGGTTTAGCTGTAACAGACTTTGGGTGGAATGTACATTACCGAAACTTCATAGTCTGTACAGAAGGCATTGAACGAATGTGCTTTTGAACGGTCTTTTGAAATTTGGATACGAAACATTTCTTCCAGATTCCATCGAGATGAAAGAAACAAAGGCGTTTTTGTTGGAATCGACGCAATTTTCAATTTGAGCCAAAGCTGTTTAACGAAACGTGCGGCGACATCTGGTGCGTTTTCTTTGAACTGATCTTAAAGCTAAAGATCAATCTGGCAAAAAGATAGATTTGAAGATGGCGCGCTTCAGCACTTGTCTGAAGCTTCAGATTAATTGGCATATAAACGTATCGTTTGTTCAAGGATGATTTTCAAATGACCTTTAGCATTGATTAGAATCAAGTGAAAGAAACAAAGGCGTTTTTGTTGGAATCTTCTGCCAATTCTCAGGAATCGTATGATTGAAGATAAAGTTTGACTGGAGATGGATTAATGCGACTACTTACATTCGCAAATCATTGAAATAAATTGAAAGAAGACACGGTCGAGAGATTCTAGAATCAGGCCTTGGAAAGATCATTTGCTAATTCACGTAAACATGTACGACTGCACCCGTTAAGTCAATTCAGTAAACGACTGGACGCTGTTAGAGCGACAACATTCAGCGAGTTTGAAGTTGTGGTATTCGAGCGATGGATACAAAATCGGGCTTCAAACGGGCCTTTTTGGGCTTTTGCTTTTTGCTGAGCTTCAACAGAGCTTCGTGCTCCTCGACAACAAGTAAACAAGCAGTGGCAGATTTTGGCCAAGAAAATTTGGAATACTACAGAACATGCTACGTGGAAAAGTCGAAAGTTGCCGAACTGATGATCCGAATGAACAACACAATTCAGATTCTGAATCGAAAAGGCCGATTTCTGACATGTCGAGATCAAATGAAGCTTTCAGAAGTTGATCCGGGAAGCATTGACGTTTGCACCGAAGATCGAATTTCGCAGATTCAACAAGAGCTCACAGACGTAGTCGGAAGACTTTTGGAACTGGCGATTCGGCTTGAAGAACCGTCTAAACGTGAAGTTCTTCGACTGGACAAGCGAAAGTTTGACCTTATTGACAACTCACAGGTGAGGAAAGTTTGGTTTTTTAGTTTCAGTCAAGATGAAGGCATGATTTTGATGTTTTGCGATTTCAGCATTGCGGGTGTTTTACGGTCCTTCGCCGTGCGACAGTTGTTCGATTGTCATTTACCCGTTTGGGCCTTTGATTGACGCTTTGGAAACCAGTTTGGACCAAAAGCTTGCATTGTTTCAAACTGCAAAGCCGCTTCGGCCACCAAGGAATGTTACAATTCCAGCACGAAAACCAGGCATCGACGAAATGCTCAACCCGGAAAACTCGTTTCAACAAATCTTGGAATTGGCCCGGCTGAATCCTCCTGCTATGTCGAAAGCAATTCCTCGAATCGTCGCCCTGCGTTACAGTGGAAGAATGTCTACATTCGAAAAGCTGCTGAATTTCATTGAAGGCCTTCCGACAATCGAGAACAGAATCAACGGCGTCGCTGCAATTTACGATGAAATGTTTCGCTACAACCGAAACCCAGGGGCGCCGAAATTGATGAAACTTGCAGGAAGCATGCAGCGTCTCGCGGAATTTGCTTCAACAATCCCAAGTTCAGTTGGTGAAAGCGCCAAGTCTAAATTAGCTGATTTAGTCAAAGACCCTGAACTGAGCCCGTTATTTTTCTTGCTCAGTCAGTCGTTCCCGGAGCTCACAGAAACGGCTAGTTCAAATCCAACTGCAATGTCCTTTGTCATCCCGGAAATAATTTCTCGACGTTACAACGCAAGTGATTCTCAATTCGAAGCAATTTTGAACTTCGTGGAAGGCCTGCCGACAACCGAGAATAAAATCATCGGCTTCGTCGCCGTTCACGACGAAAAGCATCGACACGGCCGCTTCCTAAATTTAGCCCAATTGTTGGAACTGACAAAGAAAGTGAAAATTTTGAATGAGGACGATCGGACAACTTCAACCATCGCAAACACAGCCACGGCGTTGAAATGGGTAAATCTGATTCGCGACTTGCGTCCGTTAATGCTCATTGGCGAAAAGGCAGAATGTCAAGTCACCAACGTCGCGTATGGCACGCAGCTGACTGAAAATGACTACGGTTATCCTGAATCTGCTTATGTGTACCCGGACCAGAGTTCGAAGACAACGTTACAAATTTATCCTGCAATCTATAATTACAAACTCGTTTTTCGTCTGGGTGTCAGATTCCCCTTTTTCGCCGCCGACACCAACACAAACACGAGTCCGCACAACACAAAATATCAAACAAAGACATCAGAACGTTACATTCTACGTGACTATTCAAGCGACTTGCCAACTAACGCGGAAATCGACTGGAAAATCGTCCCTGTTTCAGCCAACCCCACTCAATTCAGGATTCTAACAGTCAAATCCGACGACTTCATGTTCGCTCACAAGTCAGCAACAGGTGATGGAGGCAAGCGTCGTGTGTTGCTCGGCAAAAAAAGTTTCACGGACCACGACCAAATTCCTAACGCTGATCTTTGGACTTTGCACTGCAAACCCGGCGCTTTCTCCATAAGCACCTGACGAAAGCTTCACTGCTACAAGTTTAATGTGACTTATCAAATGTAGAATGAACACTTACTAGTTAAACTGAAACTTTGCAAAAATTCCTTTGGCATCTGAACCTTGACCATGACCAAGTATTCGAATCCCTGCTGAACTTATGATTTATGATCTTTGCTCGTGGCTCCTTCACCTTGGGAACCCTCCTTGGGAATTCGTGGCAATTTTGGGTCAGTAAAGTCGATGTAGTTTACGCCAAAGCGAACACTGTTGAATTGAGAACAATATGAAACGAAATAGTCAAAAATCCTTTTGAGTGACACTTAAATCCAGTTAGATTGATTCACCTGTAGCCAGAATTCTATTCAAAGTTGTCCAACAAACTCCACGCCGCGTATCCTTTAACGTTGACATGTTGATTCTACGAACCTGGACCGCTGAAAACTCCCTGTTCGCAGCGTCCACTCCAACCTGACTCCATAAGGTTTTACTCGTGCCCAAGACGTTGGGACTTCGTGACCTGCAGCGACTACTACTTTAACTCGGCTAATCCTAAAATACGACGATTAACTAATGGCTTCTTTACGGCGATGAATCAACGACTAAAACTATCATTTTCTCTATCTTGCGGCGTTCAAAATACTAGGCTTTTTCTACACAATAATCAAATACACAACAGCGTAGAATATAGTTCAGAGGTCACACTTTTAATCCGCCGACAACACAAAACCCAATACACAAATCACTGGTTTTACACACTGGCTCTACAACAAAACGCTACGAGTTTCATTACAGTTCTTGGGGCGCCAACCAAGATGGCGGCTTAGGTCAAAGGGCTGAAATCCACACCGTTAAAAGTAAGTGGAAGTTGACACAGTTGTCCTTGGGCGCTTTTGGCTGTTGACTGTGGGCGGCTTGTAGAGGAGCGTACGTTTGCCAAAGTAGCGATTTTGGGTATTGACAATCAACTTCCTGTGGTTTCGCTTCTGGTGAAAAGTTAGTCATTTTCCAGCGGAAACTGTGGTTTTAAACTCGAGGATACGTTCGACTCAATTATCGTTATCTGACCTTTGACTACTTGAAAAGTGTCAAACTTGTAATAATTGCAGCCATTAAAGTTGAGTTTAAAACTATATCGAAGCCGAACTAAAGCTGTTGCTTATTGACCACAAGAAAAGTTTGGGTGATTCGAGCGAATAGTTCGCAGGAAAAAATTCATCGAGCTTATCTCAAGAAACCGGATATTTTGTGGTTAAGTCGACAAATTATATTTGTGTGCTGGATTTACTCTCAAGGAAAGGAAATGTGCGAAACGTAGTTATCTAGTGATTTTTCTAGAAGTTTATGACAATGTCAATTCGACACAATGAATGAGCATTTGGTTTAGCTGTAACGGAGATTGTGCGGATTGAACGCTCAAAGAAACTTCACATTCGGTGAAAGTTGATGACAAAAGACAGTCGTGAAAAGTTTGTAAATTGATTTATGGTTGCGTTGAGCTTCTGCCAATGAAACTTGTTGTTCAAATATGAGGTTAAAAATATGTATTCGACTGGCACTGCTGAGCCTTTGTTGCTTAGCCAGTTTGCAGTGGACTTTGGCAGCTGTGACCAGCGCAACTGAGCCTGCAGAAACGAAAGTGGAAGAAAACACTGAAGGTCCAAAGACTGAGGAATGGGAATTTCCGAGGAAGTGCTACGTCGAAAAGTCAAAAGTTGAGGAGCTGATTGTGCAGATGAATTCGACAGTTCGCATTTTGAATAGAAGCGACGGAAACCTGCAATGTCAAGAGAAATTGAGAGTTGAAACTGTCGTTGTTGAAGATGAAGACATTGCATTTTGCAGTGAGGAACGAATTCAGCGGATTCAAAAAGATCTTTTCAAGGTCGCCGGAAGCCTGTTTCAGGCTGCAATTCGATTGACCGAGCCTTTGGAAGAAGAAATTTACTTTTTTCACTGGATTAAATATCGACTGGTTGAAGATTTGCGAGGTTTGCGCTTAAATTATTCATTTTTCAGTAAGTTGAGAAGTTTGCTTGAACGAATTCTTCTTTTGGTTTTTTGAAGCCCTGCGTGTCTTTTACGGTTCTTTGTCGTGCGACAGTTATTCGGTTGCACTTTTTCCGTTTCAACGTTTGGTGAAGCCCGTCGAAGAAAGCCTCGATCAAATTTATTCGCTTTTCAAAAGCGCGAGGCCGACGCGTCTTCCGCCTCCAACGACGACCCCAACGCCGATAACAACGCCGAAACCGACAATCGCTGACATGCTCAACCCGGAAAAGTCCTTCGCGGAACTCATTCGATTGGCTGAACTGAATCCGTCGGTGATGACAAAAGCGATCCCGCGAATCGTTTCTCAACGCTACAATGAAAGGACTTCCACATTCGACAAAATTTTGGCTTTCGTTCAAGGTCTACCAACAATCGAGAATCAAGTTTTTGGTTTTTCTGCCGTTTACGACGAAATGCACCGCTACATTAGAGAACCGGAATATTCGAAATTGGCGAAACTTGCCGAAAGTTTGAAACTTCTGAATGAATCTGCGTCAACTGCTAAAAACTTTACTGGCACACCAGCCCACGTTAAACTTATTGATTTGATTCACGATCTGAGTCCAATCGCAGCAGCAATGTCGACAACTTCCGCGCCAATCACAACCTCAGCAAAACCGAAACCAGGCTTGGACGAAATGATAAGTCCAGAAAAGTCTTTTTCGGAACTCACGCAAATGGCTCAATTGAATCCGTCTGTAATGACAAAAGCGCTTCCGCGAATCGTTTCTCAGCGTTACAACGAAAGGCCTTCGACAGTCGAGAAACTTGTGACCTTCGTTCAAGGATTGCCCACAAACGAGAATAAAATCTTCGGTTTCGCTGCGATTCACGACGAAATGTATCGTTACAAGCGAAATCCGGACCTGCATCAACTGCTGAAACTAAAAGAAATCGTGCATCATCTGAATGACTCTTCGGAATCAGCGTCTCCAAACTTTGCTGGCTCAGCTGCGAGTGTGAAATTGGCTGACGTGATTCGAGATCTGAGTTCAGTACAAACAACAGTGGCGACAACAACTTCTACAACGCAAAAGCCGATTTTTTACCGCTTGCTAAGTCCTGAAAAGTCGTTGCCTGAGTTAACTCAGTTGGCTCGATTGAACCCGTCTGCGATGACCCAAGCGGTGCCTAAAATCGTCTCACAATGTTACAATGGACGAACTTCCACGTTCGACCAACTTTTGGCTTTCGTTCAAGGTCTACCAACAATCGAGAACCGAGTTTTTGGCTTTGCTGCACTTTACGACGAAATGCACCGTTACATTCGAGATCCAGAATTTTCAAAATTGGCGAAACTTGCTGAAAGCGTAAAACGGCTTACTGCATCTGCGAAAACTTCTAAAAACTTTTCTGGCACACAAGCCCAAGTGAAGCTTGTCGATTTGATTCACGACTTGAGTCCAATAACAGCAGCAATGTCGACAACTTCCGCTCCAACCACAACAACAGCAAAGCCAAAACCAAGCTTGGATGAAATGATAAGTCCGGAAAAGTCTTTCTCGGAACTCACGGAAATGGCTCAATTGAATCCGTCTGAAATGACTAAAGCGATTCCGCAAATAATTTCAAGGCGTTACAATGAACAAACTTCCACATTTGACAAACTTCTCAGCTTTGTCCATGGCCTGCCTGCAACAGAAAACAAAATCTTCGGTTTCGCTGCAATTCATGACGAAATGTATCGTTACAAACGAAATCCGGACATGCGTCAATTACTGAAACTAAAAGATATTTTAAATACTCTAAATGTCTCTTCGGAATCAGCGTCTCCAAACTTTGCTGGCGCAGCTGCGAGTGTGAAATTGGCTGACTTGATTCAAGATCTGAGTTCAGTCCAAACGACGGTGGCGACAACGACTTCTACCACGCAAAAGCCAGTTTTTGACCGCATGCTGAATCCAGAAATATCTTTTGCTGAACTCATTCTATTGGCTAAATCAAATCCTTCGTTAATTTCAAAGGCTCTGCCGCAAATCGTTTCTCAACGCTACAGCCGAAGAGTTTCGACGTTCGACAGTCTTTTGGACTTCGTGAACGCAATGCCGACGTCCGAAGACAAAATCATCGGGTTTTCTGCAGTTTACGACGAAATGCACGGCCACAACCAAAAGCCGGGAAAACTGCAACTGGAAAAATTGGCAAAAAACGTAAAACTCGTCATTGCGTCAACTCCGACATCGATAAACGTTGCTGCCAGATCGAAATTAAAGGAGCTGACTGAAGATCATGATTTAGGTCCGTTAATTTTCAAACTAAGGCCTGAATGGTCGCTGCAAGAACTGGCAGATTGGGCACAATTAAATAGCTCTGCAACGTCCATTGTCCTGCCTGAAATAATTTCTGAACGTTACAACGCGAGTGATTCCCAATTCGAATCGTATTTGAACTTCGTGGAAGGCCTGCCGACGACCGAGAATAAAATCATCGGTTTTGCTGCAATTCGTGATGAAATGCATCGACACGGCCGAACCTTGAATTTAGCTCAATTGTTGAAACTGGCAAAGAAAGTGAAAATGTTGAATGAGGACGATCAGACTGCTTCTGCTTCGACTTTAGCAAAAACAGCTACATCGTTGAAATGGACAAATCTGATTCGCGAGTTGAGTCCGTTGATGGCCATCGGCGAAAAGGCAGAATGTCAAGTCACCAACGTCGCGTATGGGACGCAGCTGACTGCAACTGACAGAGGTTGGCCTCGATCTGCTTACGTGCACCAGAACCAGAGTTCGAAGGGAACGTGGCCCATTTACCCTGCAATCCAAAATAACAAACTCGTTTTCCGTATTGGGTACACCGCTTCCCCCTTTTTCGCCTCCGACAAAAACACAAACCCGGATCGAAGAAACACATATCAAACGAAGACATCAGAACGTTACGTTCTACTGGAACGTGTGAGCTACTTGTTATTTAACGCTGAAATCAACTGGAAAATCGTCCCTGTCCCAAACAAAGCCAATCAATTCAGAATCCTGTCGGCCAAATCCGACGACTTCATGTTCGCCCACGAATCAGCAACAGGCTTTCTCGGCCTTCGTCGTGTGCTGCTCGGCAGAAAAAGTTTCACGGACCACGACCACATTCTTGACGCTGACCTTTGGACTTTGGACTGCAAACCAGGCACTTCTGAGTGAATGAGGTCCGCAGTTATACGCAGGTTTAATCAGCGCTGATAGAGTAACCAAGGCATTGGACAATTACACGATTCACAAATACTTTGTGTCGTAAACCACGAAATTTACAGCTTTCAAAAGTATGTCATAGATGTTTATTCAAAATTCCGTCTCAAACAACGTTAATAATATACTTTCACCAAAAGTGCTGCTCGGCAGAAAAAGTTACAGCAAACACGACCATCTTCCCAACGCTGACAGATGGACTTTCGACTGCAGACCGAGCGATTTCTCCATTCCAAGCATCTAAGGAGGCTTCCCAGCACGCATTTTAACTGGCTTCGAATTTATATCAGAATAAAATACAAAAACTGAACAAGTTTCAACGAATTTTATTATTTTCTACTTATCAGCTTTTGACCTTGGTTCAAGATTTGCCCACAATTGAGAAGATCCTAATTTAGAGCATTGCTGCCGTTTACAAAAATTTGCGTCGGTTCTGATGCGACCCAAATTGTAACATTTTGTAAAACTTGAGAAAATATGGAAATCAGCAAAAGAAACCGGCTTCGAACGTCTGGATCTTTGATGACGACACTTAATGTTTTGTTTCATGACCTAAATCTAAAATCTAACTATAAGACCGAGGAACAACAACAATGACAACAACTCCAAAACATGTCTTTAACATTAATCAGTTTGGGCAAAATCTGAAAACTGACAATGAAACTCTGTGTTGAATAGTTGACATAAACAAACACGTGAATGTTGCAATTTTCAACGATTATTCATAATTTTCATGATTTAAACTTGACGCTCTAGCAACTGTAACTTTTCATAGAAATATCAACTTATTCACTTGAAGCGCATTCCAGCGTCCATTGGTCACCTTCCAAAATATGATCGTGATTCAAATAGCCCTTCATTCCAAGCAGCACTCGTCGATTCCCAGTTAATAATTTGCTGGTTGCTGATTTGTGAACAAACATGGCATCGCCAAATTCAGCAGACAAAATCCGAAAAGTATTCACTTTCTCCTTGACAGGTACAAATTTCCAGTAGATTTCTGCATTTGCCGGCAACATGTTTTGGTGGGTCCACAAAACGTAGCGTTCAGAAGGTTTGGTGGTGAATCGGATCCAAGAATTGGGATTCGGGTTGTCCGATGCATAAAGAAGTACAGCAGAGCCGTCTTTCAGAACTGTGCCGATACGGAATACAAGCTGCTTGTTTCTCATTGACGGAAAAATCGTCACACTTCCCTTAAAGACATGATCTCTGTAATACACAAAAACCGATTTCGGCCAGCCATAGTCGCATGTAATTAGCGTCCGTTGATAGGCGGCGCTGTGGATGTAACATTTTCCCGTTTCGCCCGCTACAATCAATGGACTCAAATCATGGACCAGCTCAGTCAACTTCGAACTTTCCACAGTTTCAGAAAACGCCGGGAATTTTGAACACATTTATGTAATCTTTCCAAGTTGTCAACCAATCTCGCCAGCTCTGACGCAGAAGGGAGAAGGCCGTAGTGGCAAAGTTCGTCGTAGATGGCAGCACATGCTACGATTTGAGTCTTAACTTCATGCAGGCCTTCGATGAATTCCAAGATTTCGGCGACTGTGGAAACTCTTCCCATGAAACGTTGTGAGATTATTAGCGGCAAGGCCTCGGACATGACGGCGGGATTTGACCTTGCCATTTCGGCGAGTTCCCGGAACGAAAGGCAGGGGTTGAGCATGTCGGCGGTGCTGGGTTTGGCTGATGATGATGATAACGACGAGGATGTAGATGAATACCCCGAAGAAGAAGACGATAAGAAAGGCAGAATATTCTTGGATTCAGCGTACTTCCGGAACAAAGCCGCAGGACGAGAGCATCTGTACATTGGATTTTCAAGCACTCGAACGAGTTCCGGAAACTTGACCGAGGCTACATCGTTTCCAATCATTGACAAAAATCTTGACGCTCGTTCATGCTTCTCGTGGCTTGAAATCCCCAGCTGTAAAGATGAAACGAAGAATTAAAATGTACTGCCATTTCTAGCTCAACGTAACAAGTATTCGGATATCGGCTAACTTGCTTACCAAAGTTCCACATTCCAATTCCGAAACGACTCCTTCGCTGCCCAAATGCCTAAGTAAAAAATCACCAAGATTCAAAGATGTACAGAGGATTTCGTAATTGCTGTTCAGAAACACTTTCCAGTTCTGCAAATCCTCCAGAGTCGCAGCCATGTTGGAGACCAAGGCCAACTCATGCTTTTGGTCTCAACGTTCGTCAGTATCTTCTTTGGACCAGGTCTGCAGTTTGTCGCGTCAATGAAGCTGATTATGACCTTAAAGTTAACATATTTTCAAGTAATCTTAATTGTCACTTGAGGACAACACTATCATATCATTAATTAACAGAAGGTAGA
>JAQGBJ010004036.1:0-11133 GCA_034698345.1 Sphaeridia pumilis | reverse complement strand
CGTTTGGAAAAACCGGAATTAGCTACTGGCGAAATTTATGATAGTCTGATGATGCACTGCTGGCAAATCAGCCCGGATGATCGGCCTACATTCGGAGACATTTTGGAGTTTTGGGAGTTCTCGGACAGAAAAGCGCTCCAATAAACTTTTCAGATGCCAGATATATGCGTTATACGTTGACCCGACAGGATTGATTCTTTAAAATCTGACAATAATAAAACGACTTTTGAGTTCAACTATGCCAAAGCGGGCTGCAACACGTATGATTTTCCAATGTATACAGGTTGTGCGTTGGTATTCCGTTCAGGGTGAAAATGCGATGTTGGAACGCTGACATTTTGATTGACTGCCGTTCTGGCCATCAAGGCAGTTCGGCAAGTGTCACATTTGATCGCCTGGAATTCATACTGGACGTATTGTGAAGGGCGAGCTGAGAAACAGTTGGTACCGAACTTATATTGAATCTTTATTGTTGGATAACACACCCCAGGCTGGGAACAACTGGCATAAAACTGACTGCTGATGCTCGGTTTTACCCGGGATAAATTAACAAAAACTGTTTTTCCTCCAAACAGCCGATGATGCATTTCTATGGCGAAATGCACAAATTTCATTCGTAAAGGGCCCTTTTTGCGAAAATTCCGATTTTCGCAGAAAAATAATTTTTGTTCGAAACGGGCTTCTTGTAACTTTGTTTGGCGATTGAACACCATTTCGCACTATTTTGTGCACTTTCGGATCAAACCATAGCCCTGAACGTCAGCAAACAGAATTTTTGAAAATTTTGTTGAAATTTTGTCAGACGGTATCCGACGTCTGAAATGTTTAAATGTTAAACGCCAGAAGAGAACTGCTACGTGAACTTTTTCTGAATTTTACCCGGGTGGAACAGAGCATCCGCAGCCAGAACTAGGGCACTTGTTCCCACGCAGGGGTGGGATATTTAACGGTATGACTCACTTGACTAGGTTAAAGCTGAGTATCGTGCGCTCTTATTGTCAGTTTGGTATCTAGTTCATGTGCGAAGTTTCAAATATCAACGATATCGAGAAGAATACTGTTAGCTGACACCTATCGTGTCAGAAAACTTATTCTTGATGTTGTACAGCTGTAATGATTCTGGGCTTGATCATCGGCGGTTTGATCGTCTTCCCGACCTACCGAAGCAGTGATCGAAAATTTTGGTGGCTTTTGGAGAAGCTGCAGAGTAAATTTGAGTTTTGTTTGACAGCAGAAACCGCAATAATGAGCTCTGCCAAACGCCACCACCAAACGAAATGCCACGTGCAAATTGTTTGTTACGGGGTTGGGAAATGCTGTAATTTCATTTCATTTCATGTTGTTTATTTTAAAGTGGTCAAGTATTAATTCATCCTCCCGGATATCTTAGCTGATAGGACCACTAACAGAAGTTATAAACAAGTTCTTACCACCACAATCATCGGTTATTCTTTAGTTTCTAACCTACATCCCAGAATATAGAGTCTAACTAACCTACGCAGCGATATTATAGTGGCTATCTAACCAACGTTGCTGAATTTCATTGCCTATATGGACGGAACCAGAGTCGTGCAGGTTAGATAATTTTGCATTGTTGTTTTGCTATGCCTATCTTTTTTATTCAAAAAAAAAACTCAGCTACATCAAATGCAATACCGTGCAAAACCCAATCTTGGGTCAAAGCCGGCAGCATCCCAGCCGTTCTGAATTTGTACGACGTAAGGGGGGGGGCAGTTAACGTTTTGCAACACTACCTCAACCTTGACAATGAGGATGATGGTGTAGAAAAAGTCGTTGAGCAAAGACAGTATTGCGGATTCAAGCAATGGTGGCCGAAACAGTGGATATGAACACCAACTTGTCCTTTCGACTATCGGATGACTCATACAACCTAAGTACAACAGAAACAGCAACTACATAGATATTTATTTTTTTCGAACCACAAAATCCCTCCAAAAGAAATCCGTAAGAAGACAGGGCTTCTATCTGCACTAACATTCATGGCTATGACGAAGCGAAATCTCCAAATGCAAAACGTATTCAACCTTCGCATGGAAAACAATACTCTTATACAATCTCTTGCTGGAGCGGCACTAACGACGGCAATACATACAGTGATAATTCTTCGACCAAACGTTTCGAAACAACAACAACTGACATCATCCTGACAAAGGAAAACTGCTCATTGAATACGCCACACGCGTTTCCGTTTCAGACACCAGTAGGTAGTCGTCAGCCACATATAAAATAAACGTTCCGTAGAGAAGAGGGCCATGTTCGCTGGAATGCATCGGAAGAGATTGGCAACTCAGAATCCGGTTTAACGCTTGGGAGTGAAACGTCTTCGAACATGGATGACACGACCTTCGGATAAAGGCGGAGATCATTCGAGTGATGTTGGGTTAAGTCGTAAAGCGCCTTCGAAAAGGCGTCAGTCATGACCAACTTTACGAAAATAAATGTAAAAATTAGATTCTCAGTTTTTTTAAATGTGAGACAGGCTGAAAGTTTGAGCACATGTTATCATAATCGAACAATCATGATTGCGTCAAGTTGGATGGAGCCGTCCATAGAGAATGTTTAAGGCTTGTAGAGAACGAAAGCGTAGGAGTATCATACGTGCGGTGGGAGGAGAGCGCTGCGCTCATCTCCAATGTAAACGAACGTGTAGTCTTGTATTAACTGTGTGTTTGCAACAAGTGGCAGTTTCACTGCAAAATTGACATTTGCCGGCGACTGGGGAATTTTTCGCTAAACTGCAGTGGCTAAAAAACGCGCCCTAGTAGAAGGAGCACCAGATTTTTGTCAAAAGAGCGCTTAGTAATAAATAGCTCAAGCGCAGTGCAATTGTTGTTAGTTTAAATGGGAAGAACCGGGAGTAATAAAGTGATCGGAGTTGAACATTCTCGTTCAGATTTTCCAACTGTAGTCTCCAAGTGAAATTCAACTGCTTGAATTTTCAACATGTTTCATCTCCTATTACTTCTGTTGTCTCTCATTCCATAATATCTTCCATAATATTCAATGTTTCAAGAAGAGATCACGTGTCGTCGTCTTCCAGCTCTGACTATTCAAAAAGCGACAAGTTTCGTCGTGCTTCCAGCTGATACTGTTCAAGGAGCCAACAAATGTCGTCCAGGACAGCTATACTTGAAAAATCAACGATATTGGAGCCTTCAAACTTTGAATAAACTTTGTCAAATTTTGTTTTCTACAACAATTCCAGATCTAATTGTGTTTCTTGTTTCTACTTTGTCACAACTTATCTGATTATTAGGGCCGCTGGAAACAAATGACCTCGTGAACAAGAGAAAGTATACAGCTTATTTATTCCTTATTGATTTAAAGACTTGTGGGATACTTTTGTGAGCGCAAGTAAGACTTATGGCAATAACGTCCCAACCGTCCACCTGCTCCGCGACTAGTAACAGTTTATGAGACCTGATGTGGGCACTTGGTTAAAGCCACGGAATACTGACAGACAATTCAGCTTCAAAATGAAAGCTTTATTACTTCGCTTGGTTGTTGTGTTTTTGATTCCAAGCATGTTTGAAGCGCCATGTTCTACGACTATTGGAATGTACTGGAATATTTTTGTTTCCATCGTTTCGCTACTATTTAACCTTTTACAAAGCTACCTGAAATTTCTACCGAAACAGATTGGGCAGGTTAAAGAAATTTCTATGGCAGATCTCCAGTTTCTGTTTGTTGGACCTTCGTAAGTACTCTTCTCCGACTTTTACTCTCCGAAATATTCATGTACAATATTGTTACCCTAATCCACTTTGTCAAACTTTTTTATTGGCAGTCAAGGCTGGTTTGAATTTAGCCCAGATGGTTACGCATCCTACCCTCGAGAATTCATAAGGGAAAGCCCTAAATCAAGTGCAGGAAGTTTCAAGACAATGATCCACGTGTTTATCTAAGCCCAGATGACCCTCCTAATATAATACTTGTTGTCGCCTAAAGTTTGAACCATATAATCTACGACTTTGTTCTACTTCAAAACAATATTACACTTCAACTTAAGTCAAAAACATCACCATGACAAAAACGATGAGTAATTTTTTACGTCCCTGGAGCAGCCAATTCTAAGGTGCCGGAAAAAGTTTTCTAGTCCGTTTATTGGGTAGCTTTAGCTACGTTATAAGTTTGAAATTTTGTCCGTTTGTCCGTCTGTCTTTCCGCCCACTCCTCAAATGTGAGAGACAGACGGACATGGCAAACTTATTGTCGAGGTACGAGGAAAGGTCAGACTGGTTGTTCCATAAACAACAAGAATGACAACGTCCAAATCCTGAAATGAATGAAGCCTTTTTGAGTAAGTGCTGTCTTGCGTTCGCGCTAAAACCTTGATTCTCTCAAATAAACTTTGGATCCAATACCAATCCCATGACAATTATCCATCCTATCGAAAATTTGCCAAGCGGCTGGAAGAATTGAGTGAAATAAAACAGTCCAAAAACGACAAAGTTGGTCCGGCATCGTGTTTTTTTAACAAGGAAACATTATCGCGTTCTTCGTGTTATGACCATTACAGTGTGTTTATTTCGCTGTTATATTCTTCGTTCGTTTTCTTGCTATTGCCAAGGCTAGTTCACCCGGGAAATACGACGGAGCACGGAGGAGCGGGAATCAAATCATGAAGCTGAGCAGGCAAATTTATGAAATCCCACTGGATGACAATACAAGATTGAGAAAGAGGAGAAAAAGGCGTGAATGATTCCACGGTTCCAAATGGTATTATTTACGCTGATACCAAAGTCATTCGGGGTGGCCGAATCGATACACGAACGAAAGTTCGGTTCCCCCTTCACGGAAATCGACAGCAATGTCCGGAACGGTCAGGTTGTCAAGCTCGTGATCCTGTGCCAACCTACACTTCATAAACTGGCAGGATTCGTGCGGCCAGAGCCCAATATCATTGCGCTTCAATTCCATTAGCTTTCGCAAGCTGTAAAAGTTCAAGACATGTTTCGCGAGGTTCAGCCTCGGATTTTGGATGGCCAGTTTTCCCGGCGACTCTCCTGTCATCTCAGTATCCTCATCTTGCGAAACAATTCCGTGGTTTTCGTTAAATATCCGCAACAGCCTCAGTTCATCATTAACCGCCGCTTAGAGAATACAAACAGTATTTAAGTTCTCAAGCTATGGCTTCAGCCAAGCATGTTCTGCCAGTGCCAGAGAAAACACGCGTCATCAAAAAACGAATGGAGAAATTGCAAGCCAAGACAGCGTCCTCAAATCCAACATCAGAATACTTTTTCTCCAAAAGCTGGCAGTCCTGACTTAGCCCAACAGTGTGTCTGTACCCGCGTGATCGTCATCTTCAGTCGCTCCACGTCAGTAAAATTAACGAATGAGGTAGGCTGTGCGCTGGGATCAAGTGCGCTTTCGCCTCTCAAATTGGTATGTCTCGTGTAGTGGCGTTATTGCTGCTACTGTGTGCGTCCGATCAACACATTCTTGAAGGGTTTCCTGCAAATTTGTAAACTTTTAGAACCTTGAGTTCAAGTTTATTTTTGTAACGGATAGGCATAGATAATACAGGAGTTCAGAAAACCCGTAATTTTGTACTTATATAACAGCGAATGCTTACGTTAGTTGTAGTATAAGTATTGTGTCTTTCCAATAGTGAAATGTTCTAAAATTAGCGGAATGACGTATTCTGCTTCACAAGATGGCGGCCCTAGTAATACATTTTCACTGATGACTGTAGCAAACTCCCTTTCAAAGTATGTTTCTTTAACCCTTGAACCAGTTATCTCTCTCGCAGGCGCAAACACCTGGTCTCTGGTATACCCTCACCATGTGCTACAATATATACTTTATCATCCCAAACCAGAGGATTTTTCCATGAATAAACTCTGAAGGTCGAACTGATATCCCCCAAAATATACTACTTATACCAACTTTCGAATGCACTTTTGAACTCATTTGGTTTGTAGCATCCTCGATTCCGAATATCTGGACGTGTATAATTTTGTAGGACAAACTGCTCAACGTTTTCACTCGGGAAGAGTAAATAAGGCGGAGTTGTCGGTGGTTCAAAAAACACACCTGGTTTACAAAATTAAACCCATTTTTGTTGCAAAGGTCGAACGCTAACTTCTTGCCTATGGGATTCAATGCACAGATTTGTGGCGTTCGGCTTTAGAAATAACGATTTCTCCGTTAACTGAATGATGATCTTAGCTATGGATGCTCCTTCTCCTAACTCATGGCGACACGTTAGAGCTTTAAGGCTCCCAACCGGGTTCTTTACTAATCAAACAATGTTGCACCAACACAGGAGTTAATATTTTTTTTCCGTCGCAATGAAACCTTCATAGGTTATAAGGTAGACGTCAAACCCCATACATTACTTACTAATAGTTTATTCACACACACAGGTTTATTGTCAATTATCACCAATTATCAACCGGTATACAAATTATTAAGCACACAGATACCTCTAGCCACGGCTTGGACTAAGAGAGCCAAGGCGTCTAAAAATGGGAGATCAAATTATTGGCAGACTGAAACTACAAAGATAATATTAGCGTACTTCTAGGCTTAGTACTTTACAGCTCGACTGCTACAACCAAACTGGCTTGCCCGGAGGCATGGGTTGGTTGAAAAAGGCAGGAGAACGCAACTTGGTTGGCGTCTATTTACTAAGAGTGCCTGCTCGTGCTAACAGAGGGAGCGGCATTGCACCGGTAGAGTTTAGAACTCTCGTAGCTTAATTATGCCACTTTTTGGCTACGAAGAGGTTATTGGGGATGTGGTCGTTACAGACTGCTACTGGAATAGGCATTATATCCTTTGCGATCTTGTACATTCAGGTTGTAGTGACTTCCGATGCGGATTCTGGCCTTGCTAGCCTTGTGGATGACGGACTGGTCTTGCTTGATGAAGAGTCCATCGCGGGAGTGCTTGATTTTGACGTCTTTGATGACTTCAGAACGACGAGAGATCGGAAGGGTTCACTGTGGAAGTCTAGACGCCGGAATCGATGAGGGCTTCTACGGTGATTTCATCACTGATACCAATGGAGAGCAAGGGTTCTGGGCCTGGGGCAATGGGAATGCTATGCGTGTTAGTGTCGTTGATGCCGAAGGAGCCGAGAGTAGCTGCGTTAGAGTTGTGTTGAATGGCGGAATTTAGCGAGTTGTCATCATATATTTGAAAAGATGAGAAGCGATTGTGGAGAGGGAAAAGCTGGGGCCATGCTGGGCAGTTGCTGGAGTGTTGCTTCGTGTTGAGTGTGGAGTGTTGAATGGGATGCAGATGAGCTTGATTGGCTTGAGAATATGTGGACTGTTGATTGGCGAATTTGCGCGAAGTGTCGGATTTTGGCAAACTGTTAGTTTCAGGGAGAGAGTTTGAATCTCCTAAACTAGTAGTTTTCCGACAAGGAAGTAATTTCTGCCGACTTGAAGTTGACTTGTTGCGAGGAAGCCTTTTGCTGCTAATGGAATGACGGCTGAGCTTGGGCTTGCGTGTATAGCTGGAAGCGTTGGGGCTGGGCTGGAGTTGCGGAGGTTATTGCTGGAACTGATAAGCGTCGTATGCATACGCTTGTTGGGGCTGATGCTGATGAGCTTTACCATGAGGGGGGATTTCTCGAGCTTTCTGACGACATTCATGCTCGCAATGGTTAATCGTACCACAGTGAGTACAAATCGGTTTATTCTGGCTGGCGTACTGCTGGTTTGATGGGATGAGATGGGGTGGTGGAAGTGGTGCTGGATGAGAATAAGGCCTTGAACCTTGAGTAAACTGCGGTTGCTGGAACGTGTTGGACTAAAGTTGGGCCTTACCCGGCGCTTGAAGGGACTCCTTGGCACGTGCTTCGGATTTGCACTCAAGCGCTTGATGGCTCTTCTCCTCACAGAAGGCACATACGACTTGTTGCTGGTTGGAAGGCAATTGAGGTGACAAGTACGGCGTGGCGCTTGAAGCCGCTGATGACGACTTGGAAGAGATGGCCTTGGTTCGAATTCACAATTTTCCAGGTGATTATGGAGCTGTTGCAGAAACTAGGCTGGGTTGTGAATCGTGGATTTGGAAAAGAAACGACAAAGTTCCATATGCAGCCCGTTGATGAAAAACTCGACAAGATTCGGGTCATCATTAGCCTTGAAAATGCTGGGTAGGAGAGCGAGCTTCCAAGCGACGTGGACTGAAAGGTCGGAGCCTGGCACGAAAGTGAGAGCTTTGTTAGCAAGTTTGGAGTTCTCGCGAAGGGAGTCAGGGTTGAACAATTTCTCCATGGCGTCTTACCTTTCACCTCGTGGTAGGACATGGGGGACTTCTGAAAGGTTCCGGGTAGCTTGAAGATAATATGTTTTTCAAGATCTAAACTTGAAGATGTAATGTGCTTTCGGAGGCGATGCTGCTTCTGAAACAACAAATAATTCGGTCAATACCCTTACTTGAGGTAAAATGGATTTCTTTCCATCGGAGTTGAGACCATTTATGATTTTAACGTTTGCCTACAATTATTAACATACTCCGCATATTTTGACTGATGTAAAAAAAGGATCATAGGTTTCATGTACTTTGTAGCGGAAGAGAAAGGAAAGGGAGATGTTGTTGAGACGAGGATGTATTTGAGACTGAAGCTAAGCTAGTTACATTCAAACTAGGACCCAAGCAAACTAACGTTGTTATGCCAATACCGCTACAACTTGAATACCAAGAAAAGTATCCAATTCGTGGATTTAATTTGATATTGCCTTTGGAGGTGGCTTCCTTTAGATCTACCGACTGTTTCTCACTACTAAGGATAATTCCATCCTCTACATAATTTATTACATAGGCGGATCCCATATCTTTTACAATGTCACACGAATCGCTGTGAGTTGAGACATGCTCCATTGTTTCCACGGTTTGCTTTAAATTCTGGTGAAAAATTTTGGGTCTTTGTGTAAGCCTATAAAGAATCATTTTCGATTTCCACACAAAATTTCGGGATTTCTTGATAAAGCCTTCAGGCTGTTCGACGTAAATATCTATATCAATTTTCCCATACAATACGGAAGTTTATATTATACTGGGACATATAACAATTTGGCGTGAGCCAAAAGTAATCTTGTCGCTCCTTGGGAAACGATGGGCGCATAAGCTTCTCCAAAATCCACAAAAGGTTGTGGCATATTACCCCGTAACACACATCTTCCCTCATGTGAGAAACTTTTAGGGTTGTCAAGGAATTTTCTCTTGACGGCCCAACGGCCTGTATTCTTCTTGCATAGCTTTGAGCCATTTGACACTCTCAGGAGATTCTATAGCTTGTTTATATGCTGAAGGCACAAGAGGCTATTCAAACCTTAGATGCCGAGATATAAGATTCACTTTTCTTTGGAATGGAATATTTTACTTTGTCTTTTGGATTTCCCCTTGGTAATGTTTGGGACATATGAGATGGATTAATTTAGGGGGTGATTTTAGACCTTGTTATACTTTTTAATATTTCTTGAATAAATATTTCAGCATCCGCTTTAGTTGCTGATTGTTTTTCTGGATTTGACCGGTATTTGTGAAGCTTTTCCTCAAGCTTTTCGAGATCGACAGTAGTGGACGGTTTTGCTTTCGTCATCGCAGTTTCAATCTTGTATTTATTTTCAATTCACCCTGTATTATTACGGGAATTTTGAGTTACATAACTTTCGTCAAATAAAACTTGTCTAACATCTAAGTGAGGAGATATATTTTTAGAAGGTAGTTGTAGAATCAGCGCGGGAATAACGCGTTAAACGGGCCGATGCCACGTTAGAACGCCATTTTTGGTTTAGGCGGGATTTAGCCCGCCAGGTGCTTAATCCGCAAACCTGTCTGAATTATTCTTGAAGCCATCGAACATAATTTTGATTTGAATTCATAATTTTGAAGTTTATCGGTAATTTGATACGCCAATTATCTTACAGCTTGAATTTCAAACAGTTTGCCAATAATCTTACAGCTTGAATTTGAAACAGTTTGCCATTTATCTCGAATTGGATACAGTATTCTAATTACCTCATAGTTCAATTTGATACAGTTTGCTAAAAATTTTAAACAGTTCGCCAATATTACAGGTTATTGCCAAATATCACAGCTTGAACTTTTCCGAGTAAATAATCGAGGAGCTTTTGTAGCTTTTGATGTTTCGCTTCCTAATTGCTGGGAATGTGCAGTTTTACTTGGTCTTGAAATTTCAGGTGTGATATTGGAGCTTGATTCGCAAAGGTTTTGGCAGTATCCAGCTTCCTCGGATGATTGAGATCATTATATTGTAAGAACCGAGATCAAATACTTGAGCCGTAATTGATCTCCTACGTTTTTTGTTTTGTAGGTGAAGTTGCACACTTTGGGCGTGGGATTTGATGTCTGACTTGAGCCTGTCATACTGCAATAAAGTTTTGGTCTCACAGCACCGATACTTCTCCAAGAACCGGAAACTTCTGCAGAATGTGAAGTCCAACTGAAGCCCAGTCGGCGGCAGTGATACACACATTAAACCTAGCGGAAATAATGCTTGAGAGCATATTTTCATGCAGTCCTCAAATTGCACCATTGAATAATCGAGCTGTTTCATCTTGGAATGTTTTCTACACTGATTCACGACATTCACAATCCTCGAGCGTCGGCTGCTTATTAAGTGACGAAGTCACTTTATGTATATACGGGTTCTTTGTGACTGACGCTTTCTTCTCGGTGCGATAAAGTTCGAACGGAGGCACGGAGGAACTTGAGCTATATACCATTCAAAAGGTCTTGAAAATGCCGAGGCTAAGTTCGTTAACCAGGGTTGTACCTTAAGGTCATCTGGGTCAAAAGGTCAAAAAACCTGTGAAATTGCGCACTTTTTGCACTTGAGGGACCCTGGTGCCTGAACGGAGCAACCGAGGGCCATGTGCTATATACCGTTTTGAAGGTCCCCAGAAGGCCTTCGAATATGGCCAAAATAAAGTACCCATCCCTTGCCCCCTTACGAGAAAAAGAGGAAAAACCTTGAAAAAATTTTAATTTTGGCGGCTTTTGCTTCAAAAACGCGCGCGAAGATACGGCTCTGCAAGGTTTTTCGACACTAGCGTCCAAACGGTGCTGCACAAAATCGCAAGCTATAACTCGTTTTGAAGGGCTCGTTGAGGACTACCACCCTGG
>JAQGBJ010004035.1:0-11133 GCA_034698345.1 Sphaeridia pumilis | reverse complement strand
CTCCTCCTCCGCCGACGCCTCCTCCACCTCCGCCGACTCTTCCTCCGCCAACTCATGTGGGCAGATGCCTTGGATTCGTTAACACTGGTTCCCATCAAGGACTTCCTATCTATGAAAAGCCATCATTTGCCAGCAAACACGTGGACACTATCATAGGTGCGACGTATGCCACATTCATTGGAAAATTTGATGGAGACGAACATAAGGGAACTTCCACGTGGCTCCTAGTCAAAAGCCGCATAGGTTTTGTTCCTGCTTTTTACATCAAGTTACTGGGAAAGCTGACCGATACCCTGGCCCCGGACTGGTGCTTCGATGATCCGCCGACTCGTCCACCGTCGACTCATCAGATATCAACTCCGCCGACTCATGCTCCAACTCATCCTCCGCAACCGAATCGCCCACCTCCGGCTCGTGCTCTGACTACAGCACCAGGAGGGAAATGCATTGGATTTGTTAAGCATGATGGAGGAGTTCGTATCCGAGAAAGGCCATCACATTACAGCGACATAATCGGCGCCCTCGAAGGTCACATAGACGTAGAATTCACTGGAGTAGTTGAGGGAGTTGAATATTTGGGAAATTACAAATGGCTTCGACATGACCCTGGTTATGTCACCGCTTATTGGATCGACATCAAAAGAAATGAACATTCACCGGAGTGGTGCCGCAACTACCCAATTGAACGCAGGTAATGAATTTTAACTGAACAAAAAAAACGTTGAAAAAACTAAATGAGACAAAATGGTTTAGTACAAAAACCAAGAAAGCTATGAAACCATAGCTTTTATATCTGTTCAAAAGCCCAAACAGCCTTCTTAATCGAATTAAAATTGCCATTCTTTCACCTGTTTAACCACCGCAACTTTATTTTATACTCCATTGATGGCCTTGATGGGCTCCAAATCTGCTCATTCGAGTTCCAGGCTCCACCGTATGTCATGTCTGGCAGTTCCAATTCTGGAAAGGGTGCTACCCCAACTGCCACAGTGCTTTTGACAGCGTTGGTTACAATGACCAGCTGCATGTCTGCAACCAGCACAAGGTACATTACATATAACGTTACAATTCATAATACAATGACCAGATCTTTAGTGAAGAGGCCCTGCTGCAAGAAACGGAATTACCAAGGACATAATGTAATGAAGTAGAGTTCCGTTTCCGTTTAGCGTATAGCTTGTGCACCTTCAAAAGGGATCACTTCAATGAAAATACATATTTGTAAACCCTCTTCAAGTTTTTACACAGCAAAATTTGCAGTATTTCATCAAGTTTCACTGAAAGAGTTGAATACGTTTTATTTAATATAAGCGCAATCCGTTTGTTTTGGCACCTTTTGACTCTCGAGGTTTTTGAAAGTCAACAAAACCGTAATAATTTTTCCTTGCTCATTAATAATTAACTGTCGACTGATTTATTTAGCCAGCAAAATTTTTGCATCATACTCACTCAGTCAATCAATTGATGGTTCATTTGACATTAGTTTCTTCATCAAAACTCTGTTTCGCAACAAACAATAATCCACTTCACAAGTCGACAAGTCATTCCTCTTATCCGATTTTTAAATAAAAATGATAGTTTTAGCAATCTTTTTCCTCTTTATTTAATTTAGGTAAAACTTGCGACTAGGCTAGAACTCTGTTCATTCTTTTAATTCGCAACATCAACCTTTGCCATCCCCTTCACTACTGAAGCCTGCCAAAATGCGTTCTCAAGCCATACTTTTGGTAGCTTTGGCTGCCGTTTCCTATTTCGGTGGACCAACTCAAGGTAATGCGAGTTTTAAAAAAAAAACTTTTCAAAGAATTTCAAACCTTAAATGACAGTCGCTGGGAATTTTCTCCTTCTTGAAATACAGCCATCAAATGCTACGAATGTTAATACGCCGAAAAGAACGCAGAAACAGTGGGATTCAACGTCCCTTATGACGAGAACTGTGGAAACCCGACTAGGAGAAGATCTTACATCCGTGAATTTCCCTGACGAAAGTATGGAGGAAATTTTACCCTCTCGGCGCTTTAAATACGATGCAGCCCACCAAATGTCCTCGGCAATTTCCAAAATTTTTGGTGGTAATGGAAGATCTTAAAAACCGCTAGTTTATAGTTATAATTACATATATAGAAAAAGAAAGCGATATTTATTTTCCTTCTTTTAATGGTGTGGTAGGAAAGTCGTCTAATGTAACAGGACCACCGTACAAAGTGTATTGCGTGATGGCTGCACTTTATTCCCTGGAGGCAAATTATGGAACAATTTACTACAGAGGCATTGCTGCTGGAGAATACATTTTAAAGGAAGAGTGCATTGTTGAGGAGCAAGGCTTCAAGGTTTGTACTTGCGGAACGGATGAATGTAATGACAATAATTTGTAATGAAATTAAATCTAATACAAACTTTGGCTAAAAACAAAATTTATTTGTAGTGAAGAAATTGTTGCGAGCACAATTAAAGCTTTCAAGGTTTTGGCTTAGGCTTAACATGCAATCTTGAAACAATTGTCAGTCATATTTCACAAACAAGCGCATGTATATTTGATGTATGCACTTGATTTCAGATAAATGATTAAGTCTGTGTTCTGATTATGATGATACCCTGGAATCAAGTTGATGCAGATGCAGTATTGAATTGCTGTCACTTCATAGCTCGAACCACAATTTTAATTTCTGAAAAAAACAAGTCTAGCGATAATTAGCAAAATGATTGAGAATTCCAACTCAAGTACATATAACGAGACTTTGTAGACACAATAAAAGACCTCGCCATTTACAATCACTATACACCTGGCCAAATGTCCAGATTACCGGATTTTACCATGTAATTATACTAGTAAACTTTCAATTGGCTCTGGGCACCCTACCGACCCTTTGATGAAATTTTGCTGGTTTTAACTTTGGTATTTACTTTGGAATTTGTTAATAATCTGAGACGCCAGCGTAACCTTCAACTTTTGGTCGTTTAGTTGATTTTTACAGAACACTGGATTTCATCAATGTCAAAAGGGTTCATTTAGTGGCGGGTGAAATATTCTTGAACTGTAACAGCCTTGGCTTTTGCATCTATTTTCACACACTATCTGTCAATGAATTCTGCCATTTGTTCTAGAGAAACTCTTTTCGACTTGACAGATTCATTGAGAAGGAACTAAAGATGAGAGTGAAAGGTCAAGCCAAAAACGTGCAGCAGTGAATTCTATAGAATGGAGCGATAAACGTAAAACATCTTCTTTCTTTTAGGAACGTAAATTTCAACTGGTCTTCACAAGACATCTCAATTTTACAAGGTTTCACTTATTGGAGTCTGAGAGAATCGCACACTGAAGCATTTGTTTTGATGACAGTAAAGTCGATCAGAAGTCAAAAGGTCAATCTAAAGACGCAGCAGTGAATTCTGTGGAATCCAGCGATAACAACAAATTGGCACCAGAGGAGCTGTTTTTGCATGAACAAGCACTGGTATTGATACACCGATTCAATACAAGACGAGGATAGAAGGAACTGAATCTCCTTCCAATGTTCAGACGAATTTTGCTCGCGCCTTCGCAAACATTGCCAATGAAGCTACGTTTCATGCCTTTGTAAAAATGAAGTGCAAATCAAGTTTCCGAGTGTCGCTGCCCATCGTTTGGTGTTTAGCATACTGCAATGTTATTTTCGTTGAAAGCGCAACTACAACAGCCGAAACGTTGCCTGCAGAATCAACGACAGTGGTTGCTGGAGTTCTAGATTCCGGAACGTGGAAATACCCGAAACTGTGCTACGTTGAAAAGTCCAAAGTCAACGAACTGATTGCCAGAATGAACCAAACTGTGCAAATTCTGAACAGAAACGACACGTATCTGAAGTGCAACGAGAACATTGAAGCTGCCGTTGTTGACGCTGACGACATCGAATTGTGCGACGACGACCGAATTTTAAGGATTCAAAAGGACCTCAGCGAAGTTGCTGCAGGACTTTTTCAGCTGGCGATTCGACTTTCAGAACCTCCAGAAGAAGACGTTCTCAGTTTGGACCGCAAAAAGTTTCAACTTGTCTACGACTTGAAAGGTTTGTTCGCCGTTTAAAATGATTTTGGGTTCGGGTTTGATTGTTGAATTTTATTTGCAGCTCTTCGCGTCTTTTACGGTCCTTCTCCGTGTAATAAGAATTCGATTGCACTTTACCCGTTTCAGCCTTTGGTTGAGTACGTCGAGTGGAACCTGAATCAAATTTTCGTGCTGTTTCAAACAACAAGGCCGACTCGCCTTCCGCCGTCAACAACTCCGTCAACACCAAAAGTCAACGTATTTGACGAAATGCTGAGACACGACAAGTCCTTCGAAGAGCTCACAAAAATGGCTCGGTCGAATCCTGCAGCCATGTCGAAAACAATCGCCAAGGTCGTCGCTCAACGTTACCACGGAAGACAAACTACTTTTGAAAACCTGCTGAACTTCGTTGAAGAACTGCCGACGACTGAGAATCAAATTTGGGGATTTGCTGCAATCCGCGATGAAATGTTTCGTTACAATTCGAACCTGGAACCAATTAAACTGGCGAAACTGGCAAATAGCGTGCAACGACTTCATGAGTTTTCAGCGACAACTATAAATTTTGTTGACGAAGCTGCAAGATCGAAACTGACTGACCTCGTTGATGACCCGAACTTGAATCCGTTGATTCTCCTGCTCAGTTCTCAGAGGTCTTTCCAGGAACTCATCGAAATGGCTCGTTCAAATCCAACCGCAATGTCCAATTCGATTCCGGAAATCATTGCTCAACGTTACAATGCAAGCGCTTCCCAATTCAAGGAATTGATTGATTTTACTGGAAATCTGCCGACCCTCGAAAACCAAATCCTCGGCGTTGCTGCCATTCACGATGCAATCAACCGCCAAAACCAAACTTTGGAAATGAATCAACAATGGTTACAAGTGGCGAGAAGTGTGCAACGCCTCAACGAATCTGCTTCGACAACTTCAGAACCAGTTGACGCCGCAGTAATTTCTAAATTGTCCGACCTTGTTCATGACTGTGATTTGAGCCCGTTGATGCACATGCTGGATTCTGATTTGTCCTTGCTGGAACTCAATGAATTGGCTGGTTCTAACCCCACTGCTGTGTCCAGAGCGATTTCGGAAATTGTTCATCAGCGCTACAACGCGAGTGTTTCTTCGTTAGTCGATTTACTCAACTTCATAGAAGGCCTGCCGAAGACTGAGAACAAAATCTTTGGTTTTGCTGCCGTGCAAGGAGAAATTCGTCGCCAAAATCGAAGCTTTGCGTTGCACCAATACTGGACAAACCTGGCAAAAAGACTGAAACACCTGAACGAAACTGATTTAACAACCAACTTCGTTGAACCCGGTGCAAGATCAAAATTTGCTGACCTAATCAACGATCCAGATCTGAATCCGATCCTTTTGATGCTCAGCCCTGGAAATTCCCTCCTTGAACTCACAGAAATGGCTCGGTCGAATCCTACTGCCATGTCGAGAGCACTTCCGGAAATAATTTCCCAACGCTGGACTGTCAATGTTTCAGCGCTCGACGGCATTTTGGCGTTCATCGAAAGCCTGCCCACGACTGAGAATCAAATCGTCGGCTTAGCTGCAATCCGTGAAGAGTTGTATCGTTTCGACTCAAATCCAGAGCCACTGAAGTTGTTGAAATTGAGTAACAGCGCGCATCGTGTAAATGAATCTGCTACTATGACTTCAAGCTTGGTTGATGAAACCGCAAAGTCTAAATTCGCTGATCTGGTCAACGATCCTGCATTGAATCCGTTGAATCTTTTGCTCAATCCTCAACGGACTTACCAAGAACTCACTGAAATGGCTCGACTGAATCCTACAGCAATGACCGAAGCACTTCCAGAAATCTTTTTACTACGTTACAATGCAAGCGCTTCATCATTCGAATCTATTTTCAACTTCATTGAAGGCCTTCCAACAACCGAGAATCAAGTTTTTGGCGTTTCAGCAATTCACGATGAAATGTACCGCTACAACCGAAACCCGGAGCCAGAAAAACTAATGAAAATGGCAAAGACTGTAGAATACCTCAATCAAACCGTTTCAACTTCGTCAGTCAAAGAAGCAGCCATTTCTAAATTGAACGACCTTATCCGTGACCCCGACTTGAGTCCAATCTTTGTCCTTAAAAATCCTCGAAGTTCCTACAAGCAGCTCACCGAATCGGCTCGCTTGAATCCTGCAGCAATGTCCATGGTACTTCCACAAATTGTTTCCGAACGTTTCAACGAAAGCTCTTCATCATTCGAAACGCTTTTGAACTTCATCGAGGGCCTGCCAACAGCTGAAAACCAGATCTTCGGCTTTGCTGCCATTAACGTTGAAATTCTTCGATACAGCGGCAGCACGAATTTGCCGCAAATGTTGAAAATGGCAAAGGCCGTGAAACGTCTCAACGAAACTGTCGGAACTTCATTAAACGACACTTCTCCCGCAAAGTCCAAGTTGGCTGATTTGATCCACAACTTGAGTCCATTGACTTTCATCGGCGAAAAGGCGGAATGCCGAGTAATCAACGTTGCGTATCAACTGCAATTGTGGGTAGGTGACTCTGGTTGGCCCGATTCTGGTTACTTGTACTCGGTTTCCAATTACCGGATACAAGTTTATCCAAAGGTCAAAGACGGCAGACTCGTTTTTCGGATCAGTCGGGATGGTGTACAGTACCCATTTTACGCCTCTGACACCAACCCAAACACAGTTTCGATGACCCCAAAATATCAAACGCAGCCTTCGGAACGTTATGTTCTGTTGCGCCCGTCAGAAGCACTGCCGCCTGACGCAGAACTGGACTGGAAACTCGTGCCGATCGAAAACAAAGCGAACCGATTCAAGATTCTGTCAGCTAAATCCGATGACTTCATGTTTGCCCATCAATCAGCAACCGGCGACGGCGGCCGTCGAGTGCTGCTGGGCAGAAAAAGTTACTCCCGTCACGATCATATTCCCGAAGCTGACAATTGGACTTTCGAATGCAAACCTGGCACTTTCACCATTCCAGCCAACTGAACTCCTGTTTTCGATGACAGTTAACAACTCTTTTGATTATCTTCACTGCATTCTAGTTGTATTGTTTCGACGTATATATACATAACATTTGTGGCCAAAAATTTGCAATCAAATCTTTCGATTTCATGTTAAAAATGTAATGGGAATTAAAAGAAGTTTGTATAGGCAATTTCACATTATTATCACTAAAATATTGCAAAATTACAGAAAGACGCTATAAAAGAGCCGAATTTAAATCCAGTTAATTTTGGGAATTCTACATACGTCTGCTAGCTTACTGAAATTTCGCAAACTTTTCAGGTGTGTTGCTCTTGGTATGAAATCACTAGCCCGCATTTCTTGAATTCGCATCAGTAACAAAACTAACTCATTGCAATTGGAGCTCTGTTTTCTTATTTTAAGACAAATTATACGCATCGAATGTTTACAAAAAGCTCCAGCAAGAGCTTCAAAGTCTTGAAGTCACGCTATAGAAGAATTAGCTGCATTATTTTTCAAAATCAGTTATGAACCGGTAAGCTAAAAAATTATTCTTTCCATATGTTCATTTAGCAATGTTTCATGCAACCTAGTTAGTCACAACCAAGCGATTCATAAAGCACAGCACGACCGACAATTCATTCTTTTCTAAAAAATATCAAACATCAACCATTCAAAACGGCATCAACCGACAGTTTCAGCGCTTGAAGTGTTTCCGCGTATACCTCTGTCTGAAAAAAATGATTTTCTCGTTCCCGAACGCAAAACTTTGAATTTCGAAACGTTTCTCATCCCTGACTTTCTGATTTAAGGACTTGTGAACAATGGCCATGCTCACCGCTTTCCACTTTTTAAATTAAATACTGCATCCTGCACTCTTTACTCGTCACTTTTTTTTGGACGACGGAAGTAAAATTTCTCAGTCGGTCAAAGGTTATGTACATATTTAATATTTTGCCTAGGGCCACTTGCAACTGGTTTGCTGGTTTTAAGAACAATCAACGCTTTGTTCCACCTTCGTTTCTGCTTATGATTGAGCCGGAAATAGTATCCACAAATATCTCGCACGTCGCACGTACAAACTTGTTATAAATTAAATCAAGTTAATTAACCTTTTTATCCTTTTAGCTTTCTCTTGTCCAACAATCTCCAAAGGAGAAATTCGCAAGATTCATCAAAGAATTCCCATCCAAGCCCCTTGATTTCCCAGTATTCACTCGACTTAACAATCACAGCTTCGCTAACATCACGTAGAACAGTAACAAGCCACTTGACTCTTCTTCACGAAGCTCCCTCCAATAAACACAAGTTATTCAAGCGTTATTATTACAGAATTTCTCGACAAATCTTCTCCCATAAGATTCACCAAATACTTTCTCGCTTTGTCTTCTCTCAGCTCTTCTGATGATGATCTATCGAGTAACCACTCACTTTTCACACAAACTTCCGATTTCTGACCATCCAAAGTTTCTAGCGTTAGCTTTTAGCACAGCGTTACCGCGTCTTCATGTTGTTCTACCGCTTCCAGCGCACAACTGACTGAGCCATAAGTTTCCAAAGCGATTCAATTTTATCCTCCTCCTGCATCCCTACATCTCGTTCACGTTCTGTAGCGAATCCACCGTTTCCTCTTTAGAAACATAGCAAAATAGCATCTCTTCTAGAATTCTATGTTCTATAGCAGCAGCCGTATTCCACCACAAGCTTTCTGGCCGTAGTGTCTTGCAGGCTTTCCCTCGAAGTGTTTAGCACCAAGTATCAGGTTACAGCAAGCAGGGTGAAAGCTACTTTTTGTATCGGTTCCAACAGATCCTCTGTTCAATATCACCACGTTTTGTGGCTTTGAGAATAGCGTCCAGCTCTGGACGCTTCTGGACTGGCGAAGTCTTGCTACGAAGTGTACTTACAGCTTCTCAGCCACTTATGTCTCCCAATTGGTACAAATGGCCTTGCGGTCTTGTTCATAAGTCTCAAAGGACGCTACTATTCCAAACTGCAACACTCGCAAGCTCGACTTGAACATCGTCTTACCTTTATTGCTCGGTTATGAGCAGAATAGCAAAGTAGCCCCAATGATTCCAAGCTGCCGTTATGGCTTTAGTATTTAACGATAGCAATAAATCGTTTCGCTGAATCCAAAACGATTGTCAGAAGAGGGCGTTCTGGTGGAAGTAAAGCTTGAATCGATAAAAACTCTTTAAACTTTGCAGAATCTCTCATTTCAAGTTGAAACAAGCCTAAGGTTTATTATTATCTTTAAAATACAAAAACAAACACCTGTTTGCACTAAATTTCAAAGCCAACTTTGGAATCATTTGTCAATCAATTCAGCGATAAAATAGACGTTTGATTGGCAATCAACCTTCGCAAGACAGATTTAATACGTTGTGAATATTCATCGTATCTTTTATCGAATCTGTCGTGTGGTGATCAATCAACATTGATTTGAATTGAACACTGAAATCCTGTCTATTAATCAACAGCGAAACTCGTCCTATTTATTACTTAGAACCGATTCGAAGTCAGTTTCAATTTTGCAATATAGCTTCGCAGTATTGTAGAACTGAATAAAATCATGAAGTTCATGTGGCTGGTATTTGTACTCTTCGGAGCTGCGGCAGCAGCTCCGAATACTGTCGACCCTTTGAACGTCGAGTACTACACGGAGCTCTTCTGGCCCCACAGGTATGCAGCAGCAATTCAGGCGCGCGAAGCGCGCGAAATTCAAAATTTTAGAATTGATTTTTTGTTGCAGACATGTCATGCGCGAGTCCTTCCAAAACATCATTTTGGACCGCGACCCGCCGCGCCAAGTGGGCGATTCCCGCGCTGATTTCCTGACCTGTCCCGTCTGCCGCCTCGCTTTTCCAATGATGCAAGGCTTCCTTGCCGAGGACGTTTCGAAGGAAGACATTATCCAAACCATTACGACGCTTTGTATTTCTCTCGGAATCGAAACCAAGGAGCTCTGCGCGCCGACCATTCGCGCCTATGCTGTAAGTCTGATCTTTGTTGAAAAAATTCATGGTTTTGTATACTGTTGCTTGTATCGAGGCCAATTTGTAGTCTTGTTGCTCGTGTCCTGTCGTCTGTCGCCATGTATTTTGGAAGACATTAATTCTTTTGAGGTCGCCGGTTTGTCTTCATTATGTGGTGGGAAATGGCCGTTTGTATCTTGAATATATGGCGGCGCGGTACTTGAATTTCAAGTGACCTGCAATCTTTTGGTGGGGGGAAAAATGGCGAAATGTGTTTTAAAAAGCCAGGACACTAAAAAAGCTTGAGAAAGACAAGATTGCAAGAGTTGCAGAAGAGTAAAGGCAAATACTTGAAATTGAGAAGCGTTTCCAAAGTACTAAAGGGCAAATTAAAAGTCAACAGAAATGCTGACTCAGAGTCAAAAGAGGAAGAAGTAAAACGAAATACAGCTTTTGAAGAAACCTTGTCAATAATTCATAATGTCCTTTGTGGAACTGCATAATTCTGAGGAAACTACATTTGCGAAGTAATAGCAACCTGAACTTGACTGACTAAAAAAGAAAAACTTTTTGGAATTTGCAGGACCCTGTGTTGTATATTATGGAGGCACGTCCCAATTATACTACAGCCGACCTATGCGGAATAATAAACAAAAATTGCGGCCAGCCACATCAAAGTTTAGTTGACTGGGACGTAATAATTGATGAGGCTCAACCGCCTCCAGCCCAACTTCCTCCGGTTCCAGTAAGAAACTTTATTTACTTGGATTGTTTACTCAATGACGTTCTCACTCAATGACCATGGCGGTTGGCGGCAACTACAAAGTTTCTCCTGATTCTCTCCAGGCCGGCACCCCTGCTGTTAAGATCCTCCAAGTAACTGACATCCATCTGGACCTTGATTACGTAGTGGGCAAGAATGCCAACTGCGGCAAGCCTGTTTGCTGCCGCGAAATCGACGGAGAGCCTGCAACGGAGAACGACGCCGGCGGTATCTATGGGCACTTCCGATGCGCGCTGCCCGAAGTGGCCTTCACTGAGATTTGTGAGCACGCCAAGCGGGCGCATCCGGTAAAAACCTGAGGGCTTATTTTCAGCTCTTAGATAAAAGTTAAAGTTAAAAATTAACTAGTGGCGCTAGATAAAACTCGGTTT
>JAQGBJ010004034.1:0-11134 GCA_034698345.1 Sphaeridia pumilis | reverse complement strand
GTACTTTACACCTCCGAACCTTTCAATGGCTCGTTCCCTGTTGTTGGCTGAGGAGCACTGCTGAAATTCTGGTTCTGTTGATTACTGGAGTCAGGAACACTAACTTCCCTGTTTTCGTACATCCAGAACCCGCTGAAGTCGATAAGGATGCTGACAACTGTATCCCCGCAACCACTGAATCAGAAACAGTAAATAACATGGGGAAAAGTTTTGTTTAGGACAATAGAGCCTCGAAAAATTTCTGCAGAAATTCAACTGAGTCACTTACCTTCTAAGCAAGTCTCTTAGCGTGATTTTGAGCGGATCCTGGGGTTTCACCATGTCGAATATTTCATCCTTGACGTCTTCAAACAGTATGTTGTCCATACCCTGTCGCTTTAGGCCCTTGACAATATCCTGAAATGCAGCGAAAGCAATTCATAAGATTAATTAACTGCACGTACTATGAGTTAATTCCTGCAAGGATGTTGTACCAGGAATACCTTGAAAAAGAAATGCAGATCAAAGGCATCTAAGTATCCTTTCTGGTTAATATCCAAGATTCTGAAGAAATACTGAGTCGCTTGAGGTTCACGTTTGTTCTCGACTGCCAATACGAAGTCCAAGTAAGCTCTGTAGTCTAACTCTCCGTTGAAGGTCAAATATTCCTGGAACAGCCTGTTCACAAATGTTTCTGTAAGTGACCCATTGTTCCATCTACAAAAAACAAACATTTAGCGTTGGTTTTTATTCTTCACTGTTTGTAATACCTTCGACTCTAACCTACCCCAAGAGCTCTTGCTTGCTCAGCATTCCATTGTGGTCTAAATCTAGGTTCAGATATGTACCATACGCTTTCATGGTGCATTGTAACGAGAACCAGTTGCTGTCTTTGGGAGGTTCGTCTTCTCTGAGCTACAAATATTGTCGAACGAGCATTACATTCAGCATCACAACAATTTCAGAACTAGTCAAAGTCCAGATTCTACAACTTACATCCAACAGGTCATCAATAAACCCACAGCTTAAGATGTCCAGAATTTTTATTTTTCCAGTTCTATTGGGATCCAAAAAGAAGAAAAACTTCCGAACAGCAGTGCAAACGTAAAATGGCAGAAAAGAAGCATCAATTTCTCGTAGTTGCACTAATGTGGGTATTAGTTCATTTATGTAGCTTTCCAAGCCCTAAGACAAAATGAGTTCATTATATGAAATCTTAACCTGTTGCAAAGTCAGTGAACATACTGACTAGATAGAACTTACAGTCTCCTTGATGTAGCCTTTTCCCGTATCGTCATAAATTGATAGCCCGATTCTGGTTTGCTTCAACCATGTCTTTCTCATGACATAGTTAAAGAGTGTCGTTACTGAGATTCTCCCGTGAGGGTCATCAAACAGAAGCTTTGCGAACAATTTGGTTGTTAGAAGTTTTCTGAAAAACATTCAATGTCTTTTGTAGATTGTAGAGCTAGACATGCTTCATCGGTATGGCAATCACAAAGTTGTTCCAGATTTCATACTTACTTGCATTTTGGGCTCACACTGGATTGCAACCGTTTATAGTCGATATAATTGATAAACTTTTCATCGCTTGGTTGTCCGAAAGGTGGGCTCGCGTGGTTCTCAAGAATCCCGTATAAGTCCTGCATAGCACAAAAGATCAGTATCAAAGATAGTTCCTACTGGTCATCAGTTTCAAAGTTCAAGTAACATTCATACCGTCAATTCATCATGATCAAAAAGGTCCAGACTTTTCCGCATCAGCAGAAGCTCCCGGGATTCATCTCGGATTTTCAACTTCATGAATTCGTCTGGGCTGGGGAGCTGCAAAAACGAAGATGTTTACACACAACATTTCGAACGTCTGATTTATATTCATAAAGATTAAAGTACCTTTGTGAAGAATGGAGGTGGAAACTCTTTGGCTTTCTTTTCATCGCTGGAAATTAAATACTTTCGTATAATTGCTTCTTCGTCTTGATCAGGCAGCAGCAAGCTGTCACCTGCTTCAGATTTTGTCACAGTTTGATCAAGTTTCGATTCCATTTTCAGAAGTGTCAGGCACTGAGAATTTTAATTTCATTACTGATGAGCGAGATTCCTCAACTTGGTATGTTCCAAAGAGAAACATTTGTTTACAAACCAAGTTGTCACAGCAGCTCGCGCCAAAACACCGGCTAAATCCAAGGAAGTCTCTGCGGATGCTCCGTTACAACTTTCTCCTAAAGCCACCTTAGAAAGATCTTTGGTTAAAGTAAAGTCAAATTAATGCCGTATGAAGATATTGAGCTCACAGTAGAAACAAGGAAGCGAATTGTGTAAACGACAAAATATTTATTCCAGGATTGTAAATAAAGACCTATTCCATACGGAAGTCGTTAAAAGTAGACTCCAATGTAGTTTCCAAAACAATTTCATCTCGAGATTTGGAGTTTTGCAATTCTCTTCTGATTTCAGGAGTAATTTGGTAGTGAGGGTGAGCCCGAAGTAGATTATGAAGTGCCTCTTTCTGTTCTGAGCTCAGATTTTCTTTGTAACGCTGAACAAAAACGAGAAATGCTTGATGCCACAGAACCGGAAGTTCACGCTTGTCGTGTTCAAACTTAAGGAAGTGGTAAACTAGTGCATCGATCACTCTGTAAGGTAACGCGTACTTCTTGTCTAAGAACACACGGATGAAGATTGAACTTGCTCCGGAATAGTCCATTTCAGCAATCTTAAGCATTGCGGCAGCAGAATGAAGGATGGGAATCGACTTCTTTGCCATTACAGAACCTATGATGGTTGCTTCCCTCAAGGTACAATCACCACTCTGAAATGTGATAGAAACCGTTTTATAACATCCCAATGAAGCCGAAGCTTATACAGATCATATTCCAAACTAAACTAGCAAGATGCATACCTCGCATAAGGGGATGAGAATTCCCTTCATGAAAGCACCAGGCTTGAATAAAGCTTTCACCAAAGCTTGGTAAAGGTGGAAATTCAACTTTTTGTACTGGAGAATATCGTCTCGTATCCGAGGCAATAACACTAGATTAAAGAAACGTTGTGCCATTTTCTCCTTCAAGTTGGATGTGAATATACGTGTTGCTTGGTACATGGCGGCAGCGGTCCAAACGTTCGGGTCTGAAACATAAAACAATATCAAATCAATGCATACAGTGTAGTGTACAACGTCCAGATGATACAGAATGTAAACCATTCGTCGAGAACTATTCATTACCTGTAATCTGAAGAATCTGCTCCCAGTTCTGCAGCCTGGGAATCATCTTGAAGGCTTTCGGCAACTTTCCGCTTCTGTATCTGCTAAGGATTTCTTTGACGCCCTCATACATCTGTTCGATCCGAGGGTCCAATTTTTTAATATCCATACCTGAAGACAAAAAAACATTATGCATATTAACTTACGCGTAAGATTTTTTAAACCAACTACTGCAAATCCGAATGGCATGACTCTTACCTGTATCTGAGAACTGTGATTGCAATTCTGTTTGTTTTTCAGTGATCTTTTCCATCACGATATCAGCCAAACGTCGCATGGGTTCCGGGTTCTTGTTCATGAATAACTCCAGAGCTTTCTCATCGTCAGGGTCAATTTCCTACGCAATTTAACTTTCCTTAGCACTATTTCGTTTCTTGAACTTGTCATCTTTTGAATTTCATGAACTTACAACTTCTTCCTCCTTGTAGGATGCTTTCTCCTTCTGATAGTCCAGGTCAAACTCATCCAACACATCCTCATCAGCATCAGCAAACCGAATCGACGATGTGGCGCCTTTAGGCTTTCTTTGTTGCTTTGAAGTTGTTTCTTCATCCTCAGATCCTTCGTCAACTTGCTGCTGTTGTTTCCTAGCTTCTTTTAGGATTTTCTTTGTCATCTTTTCGTCCAAGAACTGCAATCAAAGTGTAAGACAATTAGCACATTTTCGCCAATTTTAAAGATTTTAATGCTGAAATTATAACGGTTGTCAACTTGAACTTACCTCTGGATCTTCATCGTCCTTGTTGTATTTCGGTTTATTTCTAGCTTTAGTCTGGGCAGGATCCACTTGGCGAGCCAGGGCGATATCGTCAGCCAACGCATTTCGGCCCAGTGGATTCAGACGATTGCCCTTCAGGGCTCCTTTCTTTTCCTTTCCCATGTTTACGCTAGCAAATACTTACTGATGGTTTAATTGCGTTTGTTTTATAAATTCGAAATGTGTCAAAATTCATCAAAATTGTGTGAAGTTTTGATCGAATCATAACACAAGCCAAAAAGCACGAACTGCAGCCTGACGGTAGAGACGAGAGCACGTGTGAAACCAATTGCTTCAAATCCAGCCGCTGAGAAGCATCGGCACATTTTACTCGATGGCTTTTGCGGGAGGGCGTTTGAAATTTGACAAGTTAGGAGTCAGATGTTTTGTTTTGATCCTTAGAAAAATTGACAACGCTGAAAACTATACAAAAACATTGACGCGTTATCATTATAGTTGTATTCAAGCTAGACGATCTTGTTTGGCTTAGGGCGGAAGCAGCGTAAAACTCAGGACTTCAACGGGAATCGAAACGGAAAATCGGTGAGAAATCAACTTCCGGAACAGCATCAACTATTGGGAGATTCGTCTATCAAGTGGTAAGTTACTAATGTTGTAGTGCGGTAACAGTTTCATGAATCTGAATTGTTGGTATAATCAGCTTGGGAACATGCACGGCTTTTTCTTTTGCCTAAAAAGTGTTAAATGTAGTATTGAAAATGCTGAAAGTATGCGTAATATCATGTATGTGTAGTTCTTTGCTGATCGAGTAATACGTTACGCGTCATGCATTTACCTCTGCAAGGGTTTTCGCTTCGCTATTCGGGACAATGGTGGCGTCGGTGGAGCAAGTTAAACGTTATCAAACATACTTACGCTGGTTGCCGTTAGTGATACTAGATTTTTCTGACGTTTTCGAAATAGCTGTCAGTTTAGCTCAGGGCATAATACTTCTACGAATTCAGTTCATAAAGCAGCAAGGGTCAAATAAGACTCGAAATGGTCAGCCAGTGTCAGTTCTGATAGCGTATAATCTAAAATATGAGTTCGATTTACTGGAACCAAATCCTCACATCATGGGGAGACCGGATGTGGACCTTCATTGTGGGACTTTATCTTCCTGGACTATTCAGCAACAATCTCTTGGTAACTTCGATCAAGATAATTCGTAAAACAAGACCAATGCTTACATTTCCAACGTTGATTCTGATGAGGGTTTTACTGTTTCAGTATACTGCGATTTACGGCTTGACTATCAACCTGGCCAACATCTTAGGAGGTCCTATGATTGGAAAATGGGTGGATCGAACGCCAAGAATGACAGGTAATGTCTCATAGGAATCAATTTATTGGCATGACCAGTAATATTCGGAGACTAATTGAGCATACTTTTGATTTCCATTGTTGCAGCTGCTACCACTTCAATCTTGCTCCAGAATGGTTTTGTCTTTCTTTGTGCCGTGGTCCTTGTGATAGTGGTTGTTTCTGAAGGAGATGACGAGAATTCACTCCATGGGTATTTACGAATCCTCGTATTCGTCGTAGTCGTTCTGTTTGCTACAATTGCTGAGCTGGCTTCATCGGCAATACGAATAGCTATTCAGAAGGATTGGATTGTGGTACTTGCAAACGGTGATGAGAATATACTTTCACGTAAGGTGCACAAATATGTAATTGATTTTGATGTACCCAAGCACTGAAGTATTTTTACCCTTAATTTAGGAATGAATTCACGGATGAGGACTATTAACCTGGTGGCTCTAGTTCTTGCTCCAGCTCTAGCGGGACAAGTCATGTGCTTAGGGCCTAGATATGCAGGAGCTGTGTTGATAGCCAGTTGGAACCTGGTTTCAGCCCCATTAGAGGTGTATCTACTTCATAGCGTTTTCAAGAAGCATCCGAACCTTGGGAAAAAAGTGGTGGAGATTGAGGATTCCACATATAGACCAGTTGGAACTTCCAGAGACTCCAATCGGGACATTGACGTGGGAGTGGTAGATCAAGTCGGCGACATTGTTCCCTTCAAAGTGCCTAAGAACTCTTCTGTGAAGCAGAATATGTGGTGCTGTCAGCTCGGGAGCAAACTCGATGATTTTTGTGAACCTTGGAGGGAATACCTCAATCATCCACTACGATGGGCTGGTATCGGTCTGGCGCTTTTGTACATGACAGTTTTGGGTTTCGACCACATCACTAATGGTAATTCTTAAAATCTTTAACTATGACATGCTATATCAAACCAAATCGATTCACTGAAGTGGCTTCTTTGCTCTTGCAGGCTACATGCTCAATCAGTCTCTGAGTACTGGCATTATTGGCGTGGCTACTGCACTTGGAGGAGTGTCAGGCGTCTTAGGAAGTTCGTCGTTCCCGTGGCTGAGAACAAAGATGGGAAAACATGCTATAGGGGTTTTCGGCTTCGGGTTCCAGACAACAATGCTTCTCCTTTGTGTGATCTCAGTTTTCGTCGCTGGTTCTCCTTTCGTGGCACATGCTTTGTGGGAACCGTCTCTTGTCAAACCTAATAACAGAACGGAAGCCGTCGAATGCTACGGATCTTTTTGGATTGACGGAGTAGGTTTCAAACCTTCGATAATTTTGTTCATGGTGGGCCTCATCCTTTCGCGTTTCGGTAAGTTCCTTGAAACGTGTTTGCGATTTATCTGAATTAAAGACGACACTAATAATGCGTTGTGGATACAGGGCTGTGGATTGCTGATCTGAGTGTCACTCAAATATTCCAAGAACTAGTAGTGGAAGAAAAACGAGGGGTGCTAAATGGTGTCCAAGAGTCCCTTAATCAGGTGTTCGAGATGTTGAAGTTCGTCGTCGTTATCGTGCTACCAAATGACGAGACCTTCGGGTACTTGATTTTTACATCATGGTTGTTCGTGCTTGCCGGGTTTGTATATATGTTCGCTTGCATACATAATTCCGTTTTTGGTTGCTGAATGAGGTGTGTATTTTTATTTACAGATGGATGTGCTTCGTATCGTTCTCACTGTCGATTCATCGCAATCAGAAAAGAGTTACAGATGAAAGCATCAGAACTGAACTCTGAATCCAAGTTTTCTCCAGTTTACCGTGTCAAGTATTCAGTTCAAAGTCGAATTTATTCCTATATATGCTGAACTTCACAGTTATAATGATTCTCAGGAAATCCACGAGCCTTAGCTTATCATAATAAATACCCGGCGGGCTGCATGATATGGTGACGTGGTTGCTTTTATGCTTTTGGAATGTTTTTATATTTTTTGCATGCTGCCTACTTGTTCCGCTTACTTGTCGCTTGTTCAGCTTCAACTTTCGCAATGATTGCTGGATTGTACCAGAGTGAAATCAGTCATCGTAATTTGTTAATACTTTTTGATCCAGGTATCGGGGTTGAGCTTCAATCATGGCGCGACGTGACGTGGGAAATACATTTGCAACAGCAGACTTCAGAGCCGAGAAATGTAAGTGGGTTCTGGATAACGATTTCTTGCTAAGAAAATTTCGTCAGATATAAATGTTTTCTAGATGTCAGCGAAATCAACGCTCAAGGTATTGGCGGGTCGGAACTGGTGACCGAAAAGGCTAAGTTGCAAACTCTCTCGGACGAAACCCATGCAGCCTTGAAGAAGAATGTGTTTCAGCACTACGAGCAGTTTATTGAAACTGCGAAAGATATTTCATGTGAGTTTTACACTAGCTATCGTCACGAAATGAATGAATTTACCTAGTTTTATTGTTAACTGATGTTTATTTCCCAAAGATTTGGCTGGTGAAATGTACCAAATATCACAAATGCTGCGAGATCAACGAAGTCTGATCCAGAATCTTTTGGACACTCCCATTCTGGCAGCGAGAGAGAATCCAGAGATCGTCAGCCCAACTGATACAGCAGTAAAATCAAAATCTTCCGTCGAAGAAGGCCGTAAGAAGATGTTGGAAATCTTGGAGAAAGTTGAAGGCGTTTCTGTAAGTTTTATTGCTATTCTATGGTGTCGAAGAAATAAATAAGACGAATACTGATGACAAGTTTTAATTTTTCAGGAAATTGTCGAAAATGAATCCAGAACATTACTATTCGAAGGAGACTTGCTTGAAATCAATCCTGACACATATTCGCCAGTACAGCGAAAGCGAGGTTATCTATTCAACGATGGCATCATGTTGGCTGTGTGGGTCACCAGCAGGTATGGATGATCAGTGGTTTTATTTCCCAACATTTATTGATCATTGTTTCCCTAATGCTGGCTCATTACAGGCGAGGTCCCATGAGATATCGTTTTGAAGCTTTCTATGAGCTAGGATCCATTGGCTTGGTTGTAAACATCAGAGATCCTGAATGCCCAAAGTGCACTTTCAAGTTACTGATTTTCCCAAATGTACATTTGCTGCAGTGTCCAAATCAGCAGGAGAAGGTACGAAAAGATAAAAACATTAGGAAGGTTTCATTGCATGAGATTTAAAGCAGTGCTTACATTTTATTTCAGGACTCGTGGATCACAAAAATAGAGTCACATCAGAAGATTTTACGGAACCCTCAAACAACTTCAACGCACAAGTTGTCAGTGGAAAGTCCTACTTCTGAAGCTCCACCTAGTTTCAGCTCAATTGACGTTGAAAGAGCCAAAAGCCCAGAAGATTCCGTTGGTACCGTGCTGAATTTACCAGAGTGGGTTGTCGAGATTCCTGATGATCTGGATATGCTCGTAGCTCAAAGGAATTTCACTGAAGCAGTTGATCTGTATGATAGTTTCAAAGAGTTCTTTCAGCAGCAGCCAAAGGCAATGAATCTAAAAGATATCAAGTAAGTTTCATCTAGGAATATTCATTCCTCAGGTTTTGTTAATTCCGTTTTGACTAGCGTATCCTCTTTTTTAAACCAGGGCTAAAGTGGATAACCGGATGAAAAGTTTGATTCAAACGCTTGTTGGGGACCTTGAAGTCATGACTCCAGAAAAGATTTTGCAGGGGGGACCCAGGTCAATCAAAAGATCTATTGAGTTGCTAGTACGACTCGACCGAGAGAATCAAGCAACAACCCTGTTTTTGTCGCATAGATCAGCTTACATTAAGAATAGGTAAACTCTATCTCTGATTTTTTAATGCGTGAATCTGCATTCAGAACCTTTACCCTGTCTTTTAGAATCAAACGTTTAAAACAAGAAGGACGAAGCCAGCTGTACCTAGATCATACAGCTCAAATGTTCTTCAATCAAATGGTAGAAACACAAAAAGAATACATGAAGTCGTTCAGCCATAGTCCTGCTACAATATCAGGCAAGTAAATTCACAACTTCGCTGGTTCATATTCTCCTGACATCGTTGACTATCGAACTTTTGAGACTGAATTAAGACCTAGGTGCAGTAGAAACACTAATTGTACTTTATTTTTGCAGCTCTGGTTGTATGGGTTTCTACGGAAACTTCGAACTTCATATCATCCTACTGCAGACAGCTGTTCAACCCTCAAGCGCATTTGTCTGATGTATGCAACTCAGTACCCAAGATCCTTTACGAAAGCCAGAAAGTATGAGCAATATTGCATTTCTGCTGCATAGGATAGATTTTATGATGATCAAGCTATTTAAAAATGTTTGTACTTTTTCAGCTAGCGGACGTGGGCTTGGACATGTCAAGCATAGTGGACATTACTTTATCAAGTCACATTGAACGAATCGTCGCAGACGCCAAAGACAAACTAGTTGAAGCCGTCCGTCACCGCTACCGCTCTCAAGACGAAGTGGGAATCCCTATGAAGTTCGTTGATGCGACTAGTATGTCGAAAGCCTTGACCGAATTTGCTGCTTTGGAGCTACCTAATCTGAAACAATATTGCAAAGGTACGAAGCCATCTCAGTCTAGACCAACTACACAATGTAGCTCAAATATGCCATAAAACCGAAACCCTTTCTCCCACAGATGGCTCTGGCTCCGATACAGTCCTCACCCTCAGCAGCAACACTCTCTCCTTCGCAAAATCCTGGCTACACTTTTGTAAAGACCTGATGCAACTAACAGCAGCAGATTGGCGATCAATAGTAGAGACAGCCATCTGTGAAGTGATCCTTATCGAACTCAAGCACCTCGGAAATGCACTGTCACGAGCAAAAAAGCGAAAGGACACCAAAGTGGTGGACGTGATTGAACGTGATGTTATTTTTATTCTCGACAACGTTTGTCCAGCCGCTAACCGAATCTACGAACAAGCCATGGGTCAGGAACTCCCTGAAATCGGTGTAATCATGGAAGAATATGCTACACTCAAGCCCTCGGGTTCTGGCAGTGCTCCTTCCACTACCTCTTCTAGAACCACTTATAGCTCGCCAGAATACATTTAATAATATTTAGGATTTTGTTAGTTCTCGCAGTAGTCGCCTTTACCGGTGCTATTCCCGACAATCATGTATTATCACATACATCTATCGTATAGTTGTTTACTTTTCACGGAATGTATTTCAGTACGTAATGCAAGAGCTCTTTTGTATCGCTAGACCCCACCACCCCACTAACCACTTTGTATCAATTTATGAAATATGGTTCAGAAAGAGGAAACTCCGGAAATTGAGTTATGTGTACACACATGTGTCCGGTTCGGTCTAAAAAAGTGTGCTAAAAGCTCATGTCTTTGTACACACAATGTAAAGGGATGGCCGATCAAGTCAAAGGTTGCTTTTATCTATCTTTGTCCGACGTGTGTCTATCCCGCCTATTGTAAATAAGAATTCCCCTTTCTCCACTTTCACTAGTCTCGCTCTATCTTGTCTCGCTTAAATTACATGGTGGTGGTTGAGGGAAATTTATGTACACAGACAGAAAGTCATGGAACCTTTGTAAAACCTTTGTGAAACCTTTGTCTTGTCATTCAACAGCTTCTAATGGCACAAAGATGACCTAACAAAGTCATAAGCTCCGGCTTTAAGCCTTCAGCCATACGTCTTTTATCACCACACAACTTTTATCTCTTCAGGTGTGTTTGCTCTCCCAAAAGTTCCAATATTGTATGTATGCTTTCACTCTGTCATCGTAAAACATTTCCACTTGTATCTTCCCTTCTTTTTGACGTAAAAGCTTGGGAAGTTGTGAATTGTAAAGGTCGGACAATCGTAAATGAATGTAGGGATAGAGCTATCAAATTCATAACA
>JAQGBJ010004033.1:0-11141 GCA_034698345.1 Sphaeridia pumilis | reverse complement strand
GTGGTGTAGTGGTTATCACGTCTGCTTTACACGCAGAAGGTCCCCAGTTCGATCCCGGGCGGAACCATAAATTTTTGTTTATGGCCTGTTAATTGTCGGATGTGTGGTTTCAACAAAGTGGATTTTAGTGTCGCCTTCTTAGCACTTTTTGATTTTATAAGTCTTCACATGTGTTTTGTTAGCTGGAAGCTGTGCAAGCTGGTCAAAGGTCGAATATAATAGCAGACCTAAAAAACTGTTGCGTTAACTCAACATTTGATCCTTAATCTTGTTTCACTAACAGGAATCCACAAAAAAATCCAGCAAAATAAAATTCACAAATGGCATACATAATAGGGCATCATTAGTACGTAAGGTCTTCAAAAAGAAATCAGGTTATTCGCGTGCCATTCTCCTTCGATGACTATATATCTAATGTGCCGGAACAAAGGCCGCAAAATCGTTCAAGAAATCCTCGACACTCTTCTCGCCAACATTCGCTTCTTCTGAAGGTAAAAGTAAAGGTTAGTTATGATGAAAAATGACTCGGAAGAGTTGGTTTTGTCGGAATTGTGATGTAATTAACATGAAGAAAAGCTGAAGACGAAAATCACAAAAGTTACTCCATTAGATCCATTAGTTACTATGATTTAATTCCTTGCGAGTAGCGCTAAAATTCGAACGATTTTCGACTTTCACCATTTCTGGACCCGAAGAAGGACTTTGTCCGAAATATTGTCAGCTGTGCTTTCCCGTCCCTCCAACTTTTGTGATTTTCGTCTTAACGTTTCTTCTTCTTAGTTATGAGTCATCCAGATTAGAGAGCGAAAAATCTGTTATCTCATAATTTCCAATGTTTGACGAATTCTTCTGACTCAACTGGGAAGGGCAACAAGAGTTCCTTCACAACAAAAAGTAATAGGAACAACGTTACAAAGGCTGTTTCAATTATCCAGATCAAGCGATGCACCTCCATCCATGGGCTATTTTCTGACATTTATCAAATATGCGCAATATGTACGCTATACTAAAGCCCAAAGAAAAGGGTAACGCTGACTCAGCTTTCCGGCTCTTGTTTCTGTAAGCAGCACAAAACAACGTTTTTCAAACGACATTGACAATGAAAGGTTTGCCTTTAGTAGATTTAGCTTGCAAGTATATTTATAGGAGGCTACAATCAAAGTTGCAAGTCCAGTGCGAAGGCGAAGTGACGGCGGAAGCTACTGTGGATTCAGCCAGTTTCTTTAATTGATAGTATTGATTTTTGAAAAAAACTTGTAGAATATTTTGATTGTATTTCCAATTCAAGTGAGGCTGCTGTGTACGACTATCATCCATTATCATGGCGTTTAATTGGCCTAATTTAAAGACTACGGAAGAGCTAGGTAAGAAGGGAGAGGAAGAATTGGCGAATGCCAAAGGCCAAAATATCAACGTTTTAACAATATACGCTTTTGGATTTAAACGAGTTTTAATTTTGAAGTTCGTACATTATAATTTTTTGAATCAAAGGCCATATTTCGGAGTTCACGTATATACATAATTTTCGTAGTTGAAATAATAAAAATGTCCCTTCCACAGGAGACGAGCGATTCAATCTCATCCTCCACGAGGAACGCGAAAATTTCACCTATCTATTCAAAGGCCGCAAAGTCGCTCAAGACATACTCAAGACCCTTCAAAATCACCCTGGCCTGAGCGTCGACCGCTGCACCCCTGGCGGCAGCATCGGCAAGCGGACAACTCCAGGAGCTGCCTACAAGCCTGACTTTGACATCTACCCGTTCTTCAACTTGAGCGACACTACAAATGATGGTATTACGGAGGCCATTCCAAAGCTTCTGGAGCAGATCGAACATGCCCTCCAGTGCAAGGGCTACCAGGACGCAAAAAAAGTTAATGCCTTTGCAGTCCAAGTTAAAGTTGATGTGGAAGGGACTCTGATCAGCGTCGATGCGGTGCCAGCGGTCAACCTTGGTAAAGGAAACGCCCAGTGGTGCCAAGTAATCCTCCGCTGCTTTGCAGCCAAGAAAAACTTGGCCTACTTGAACTCGAGCAAGACCGAGAAAACTGTTGAGTACTTGGACAAGCAAGATGACTTCACCCGGAACGTGGTCAAGTTGGCCAAGATTTGGGACGAAGAAAAGGTGGATACAAAACAAAGGGGGCGTACATCTACGGACGGTCGACCATCGTCGAGTTGGTGGCGGTCAAGGCTGCTCAGGATGAAGTTAAGGCGCTGGGAGGAGCCAAGAAGACCATGACTGGAGCCTTGGTTAGGTTCTTGGAGTACATGCGGACCCATTGCTTCAACTTGAAGATTGTCTTCGACAAGATTAATGGTCTGCCCGTAGAAGCTGATAAAAAGGTAGATTATGCCAAGACAGTTTAAACCAATGTTCAAGATCCTGAATGTTTCTAAAAAACCCTTGTTTCTGTTTTTTTGCAGTATCAGGCTCGGCTGAAGGAATCTGGAGTTTTGATTGACCCGGTCAATCCGTATGTCAACTATTTGGAGGACTCGAGTGTCAAGGAAGGATGGAAGTACTTTCAGCAAGCCGCAGGAGAAAGCTGGGAGTCTTGGCTTCATCTGGGTAAAGGCTGCGGGTACGGCAATGCTGATAAAATGATTAGGAAGAAGGTCAAGAAGGCTAAGAAAGTTAAGAAAGTCAAGTGAAAATATGTTCATGTTTTTGAAATCTTCTGACGTCAGATGTCAGCTAAAGCAGTTTTATAGTTTTTATGATATTGATTGATAAAGTGGCTGAATAATGAAATTTTTCGATTAAAGGTACCATTTTTTCTTTCATGACACGCGTGTATTATTCCACAAAAAGTCTTACTTATAGCTTAACCAAGGACATCTATATCAAATTGGCGCCAAGTTCAAACGCCAACATAGTTGACAAACGTTGGAGTGACGACAACGATTCAAAACGATTTCCATCAACCAGTATTTAAAAATAAGGGTAACGACGGTAACGCCAGACAGCCGATGCCAAGCCTCGAACTTTTTCGTCAGTGACTGTTGAGGTGTCGATTAGCCAAGTCGAAGCAGAAACCAGTCCGTAATTGCTATTTTGAAAATATTCTGAAACTATCAAATCTGAAATCCAGTAGCTGAAAAGCAGGTGCATTAGAATTGGCAGCTTTAAAACTATCATTCTTTTACTGAGCCATTAGCAGCTTTCTGGTCGTCATGGCGTCTACAAGCCCAGCTCAGCATCGTAAGACTAAACCATTTTAAATTTTATAAGCGTCCCTTAACTTTTAGTTTCTAGAAATGCTACAAGTCTTTCCAACAAAAACTAGCTATACTTTTTGAATCTAAAAAATTCCAGCTAGCACTTTTGAGTCTTGAAGCATTGTTCATTGCTAAAAAAGGCTAGACCGAAAGTTTGTAATCGTATAATCATCCAGTAACCTGGAAGTTCCAAAGTCAGATATTTATGAACTTCTTTTTGAAATTCTAGCTGACAATCTTCTGAAACCCATCCTGACCAGAGAAGAACCCCGCTTCGCCGAGCGCCTGACCAAAGGACAACAAGCCGCCGCCCGAATCATTGCAGCCCTTCGCCATAAAACTGGCCTGACCATCGACCGTTACATCCTCAGCGGCTCCACCATTGGCTACCGAACTGCAGCTCCGCAAGTTGAAGCCACCCCCGATTTTTACCTCTACCCATTCTTCAACCCAAAGTGGGAAAACACTACTACTGCTAGAATCCAAAGACTCATTCCAAAGATCCTTGACCGTATTGTGCAGGAGTTTGGGTTCCGGAACTGGTCTGCGTCCAAAATCAACGAGTTTACAGTCCGAACCCGGTTTACTGCGCTAGGAACTCACTTGTGTTTCGACATCGTCCCGGCAATCAACTTTTTCAAAGGCGAGGCGAAGACAGCTCAGTGGCACCAGGTACTTCAGCGGTGCGCCAACGCCAACACCAACCTCAGGGACTTGAACGCCAGCGCTTCTGAGAAGTTGACCGAGTTTTTGGACAAGCAAGGCCCGTTCTGCCGAAATGTGGTCCGGTTGGCTAAGATTTGGAACGAGAAATGCGTCCACAGTTTTTATATGCCTGGAAGATCTTTGATCGTCGAGTTGGTCGCGGTTAAGGCTGCTCAAGAGGAAACTGAGGCGGAGGGAGAGACCGGAAGTACGCTGACTGGAGCTCTGGTTCGGTTCTTCAAGTACATGCAGATGCATTGGAGCAACTTGAAGATAGTCTTTGATCAAGTCGAGGATTTGCCAGAGTGTGCTCGAGATAAGGTACAGATTTTTGTAGATTTGTTGAGAAAATGCTAAAGATGTGTAGCAACGTTGGAGATATCTAATCAGCTGTTTTTTATGCTTTTACAGTATTTGTCCAGGAAGCAAGAGACTGGAATTTTGATCGACCCCGTCAATCCCTATGTCAACTTTCTGGAAGACGAAACTGTTAGAAGCGGGTGGGAAGGATTTCAGCTCGCTGCCGGCTCCAGCTTGGACAATTGGGAGCGTTTTCAAGGAGGTCACGGCAATGCGTATGTTGGGCCTATGATTGGGATGTTGTAGAATTTTAGTGCGATTTTTGTTATGGACTTACGTGGTTTATTTGCTGCGTGTTCGGAAACTTGAGCTTAAGCTGAGTAATGCAAGTGAATATTAATTTTTTTGTATAATTTTACTTGATTCCGAAGTATTAGTTGTATATCAAACTGAATTATTGATTTTAAAGTTTTTCCTGTCTCTTTTGAACCTTGTTTGCCTTGTTTCAGTTTTAGCACTCATAACGATGACGATGTAGCCTTAAAAATTGAGAGTAATCAAGAATCTTTAGTGACTTTGACATAAATATTATGCGTTAGTCGTTTATTCTGAACCTCGTCTCAGAAAATGTATTGTTTCTTGAGACCAAGGTGAGTAGGAAATTGCATTTTTTAAGGGTCACTTATTGCAACAGGTGATTAGCAACCAAGCTGGACGTCATACCAACTGACCTTTGACATATTGGCAATAGATTGGAAAATCCTCAAAATTTTTCAGCAACCTAATACTCTATGGCCTTTACCTGAGCTCAATGGATTACGTCAACGACTTCAAAAACGGTTGTTAAAACCTCCTCTTTGCCTGTCTGAAAGTCCAGTCTGAAATCCACCAGGAATCCAGCAACATCTCCAACAATGAAGTCCGCAACCTGTCTGTACGTCTTGGCCAACTTGGCGGCCCTTGCGGCCTCCGCGCCCCAGAAAGTGTTTGATACCTCGGTTGCGTTCAAAGCTAAAGAGAATGTGGATTTCGGGGTAAGTCACTGTACTTTTTGAAGTGTTTCATGTTTGGAAGAAGTGTCACTATTTGGTGTTTGAAGGTGCTCTGAATTTCTGAAGTAACTGAAGTAAATTGTGTCAAGTTTCTAAAGTCTTGTTTTTTCTGCCTACAGAAATTGGGCGCTTGGACCCCTGGAGTTTGCGTTCGCAGCTTTCCCACTGAAGTGAAAAAAGAGCTGCCGTTCTACCAGGCCGGTTATGACGTAGAGGGCCGTCCAGGTGAGTTACATTTTTGAATTTGTGGATCTTAGAATGTACTAAGCCAGTTTTTGACACCACGAATATTTTCAGTCATCATTGCGGAGATTGGTCGCTGGCGCCTTCGGAACTTGTGCGAACATAACCAAACGACCCGCGACCTGGTCTACAGATACGCCGAACACTTTTGGTGCAAAGTGCACAATGTGTCTTCGCCGGTACCGAACGCTGAGGATGGAGTCCTGCTCATTTACGACATGGCAGCGTTTCCGGTTACTGAACTTCAATCTCTGGAAGGTAATTGCATTTTGTTGTTGTTGTTGTTCTAAATGAGCTGAGCAAATTTTAAAATTCCCGCCATTTTGTCTTGCAGTGGTCAAACTTCACCTGTACTTCTCGGCCCTGGCGGAAAAACACGAAGCGAGAGTAACCGACTTGTGGATGATTAATTGTAAGTACAAATTTTGGGGAACTTCAAAGAAATATAATTATTTGAAGACTAGTCAAAATTAAAAAAAATACAAAAAAATTGTTTTTGTATTTTTCAGCCAACGCCATCTCTGCCGTCTGGTTCGAACTCACTCGTCCGATAACTGGCAAACTTCACGGCCGTTTCGAGAACAAAGGGGCTCACAAGAAAACATTTCTGCCGGCGCTAGGCGGCCGCATGGACGCCAAGTACATCCCGCCATGGCTCGGTGGCACTTCCAAGAACTGGAAACCTCTGCAATGGGCCTGAACCGACCTGTTGATCTGATATAACCAACTGATTGTAGTTGCGATGTGAGGAATATTTTTTCTAGTCGCTAGTGAAAGGTTAACTTTCAGCTTTTAGATTCGTAGACAAAATTTATTTTTCTGTTGGCAATGGAATTGCTTTCAGCTTTTGAGTAATTTTTTCCTACAAAGTTACAAAATTGTATACTTGTCACATGCCTTCTTCTTTCCAAATTAAATTTGAACTACAAAATTTTTGATGACCGCAAAGCTTAATCATTATATAATTGTAACTATTGAACACAAGAGAAATTTTTGGAGAATCCACCAGTGGCGTAGCGTGGGGGGTGCGGGGGGTGCGGCCCGCACCGGGCGCCAGCCCGGGCGGAGACCAAGGGGCGGCAAAATTTCGAGACACTCATCGAAAATTTGTCGCCCCTTCAAAAATTATATCTAAAAATTTGTCGCCCCTTCAAAAAATCTCTCAATTTGACCAAAAAACGGATTTTTCTCGCGCCTTCGGCGCGCCGTTTGTATCCAATCGATCGAAATCAACTTGAGGCAAGTTTAACTTGCCAAAGAACAAGCCAAAAATCGCCCATCCGTGACACAACGTCATTTGCGTATCTTACAGCAGTTAGACACAAATTTCGGGCCCACAGCAGTACGAAGAGATCAAAACCGAATTGCAAATGTTGAAATTGGAAAACATTCTCGCGCCTCCGGCGCTCGTTTTATTTTTATTTTGTTTTTAGACATTGAGGTGTTCAAAAAGTTCAAATGAAGTGTTTCCTTCTTCAGAAAACAGTCAAAATTTTGAACATCTCAGATCTTGCAATAGAAATTCACAAGAGACCGCACGAGAGAGTCAAAAACTGGTATTTAGATTCAGATTGCGAGAAAATAATTTTCAAAAAAGTAATTTCAAGCCGGGGGGGGGGGTGGAAGGGGCGGCAAAATCTAAAAATCCGCACCGGGCGCCATTTAGGCACGCTACGCCACTGGAATCCACCATTATAGTTTAGAGAGAAACATACTTTTCCTGTTGTTATCTTTTGAAACAATTCTTCAAGTATCCAATTCAAAGTAATTTTATTTGAGGGGTTCCACCATGAATCAAGCGCAAAGCGAGAGTTGAGGTAAACAAGCATCAATCCAATTATTTAGTTCCGGAAAAATGGCAACCAAAACAATCATAATTTTCCTCATCTTCGTATATAGTCATCATTCATATCATAAGCTTTTAATTATCGACAGAATTCTGTAATTTCTACATGATTTCCAGAGGACTAAAAATGTGTGATGTTTCAACACTTGAAACAATTAGCAGGTTCATCCAATTAATGCTCTCCAATGACATGGTTATGTTTATATATGTAAACCTTGACATATTAAAATGCGAAAAATTTGTTTTTAAAATTCAGCAGTGATCTCAGGTGTCAGGTGTTATCTGCAATTATATTTAACCTACTTGTTCACTTAGTTAGAATATCATCACAAATACAAATCAAAGCGAACACAGAACATGAATTAATTTTTTTTCCAGTTCCAGCTATATTGATTGTAGTCGAAAGACATTGATTAGTGGGTAATGAAAGGTTAAAGCTTTTGCTTTTAACGGTAGTTTTCTTCCGCGAGTTGTACAAAAAAGATGGAAAACAGTAAACTTGTCGTCGTCTTCCTGATTGATTGACTAAACCAGAATATCAAACTAATTTTACGACTGCAAAAGTGCATTTCTGGAGAACTGTGAGTAAACTAAGATTAATTATTGTTTTTAAACAATATTGCAAAGCTTGATGAATTGATGACCACAGCCACAAAAAGCTTTTATTTATTTCTGGTATTTTAACGATAAAACAGGGCGGCTTGATTGAAGAAAATGTCACGAGTTACACATATTCTGACTGAGATATATATTTTTGCCCTTTTGGTAAAAGGCTTCTTTCTGCATATATATATAAAAGTTGTACTAGATCCGGTTTGAGTTGTTTCAAGTTAAGGGTGGTCCGTAAGATGATCATTTTTGACTTCAGACGAGAGCTTCACTTGCTGAAAGAAAGTTGTGTTGAACAGAGTTGCGTCAGTCCAGGTTGAGTTGCGAAAAAATCTACAACTACAAATAACGAAATTTTTCTGTTCGGGTGTGAGGTAAAGTATCTTTAATTATAATTATTGCAGGCTTGTTGGAATCTTAAGTTATTCAGCCTTTCTTGGCTCAAGACACGATTCTGGAAGAGGACTAAACGTGCATTGTTTCATGTTTCTTGGAAACAACCGGACGCACATGTACTATAGACGGCCTTCACGTGTTAAAGCGCGAAACCCTTGAATTTTTAAAATCCACGTGAAACATCGCAGGTGTTTTCTCCAATTAACCTTTTCACCTCAAAATATTGCAAATCCACCTGTTGATATTTTTGAAAAGCGAGTAATGAATGCTAATATTTCTCATTAGAAATAGCACTTGTTGTCCATGTATGTCTATATTCTCAGGTGAAGCCGATCTTATGGCCATTTGCACTCAAGTTCCTTCAAAGCTCGGTTTGAAATTCACTGACTGTGAGAAAATTGTAAATCTTTATAACCATTTCTGTGAAAATTTTACAGCCAAAATGCATCGGTTTTTGGGAAATTCGTCAAAGCGGTTGGTTCATCACCAGGTAAACAAAATTTCAAAGTGTGCCTATGTATTGTACAAGATTTTGAATCATTCGGTAATTTGAGTTTTTGGCCGACTTCCTTAGGTTCTTCAAGCGTGGAACCCAAATGGGAGTTGGTACCAGCCGTGGAAGCTGAAGCACACTAAAGGAGCCTACGGAGGTCCCATCGTCATCAGTGGGATTTCGGGCAGGTTCTCCAATGCCAAAAACATGGACCAGTTGAAAAATAATCTACTAGAGGGCGTTGATATGGTGAGGGACCAAACTCGTTGGGTGGCTGACAGGATTCCGAATCGAGGCGGGTTCATGGAAAATCTGGACAAGTTCGACAATGAGTTCTTCACTATTCCGCCGAAACTGGCTGCTGTCATGGAGCCTGGACATCGGATTCTGCTCGAAGTTACGTATGAGGCTCTTGTGGATGCGGGTAAGAGAGAATGACGGGATGAGTTTTTTTTAAATTTTGTAAGGTACTGAATGGGTTTTGTTCCTCTCATTCAGGTATCAACCCGCAAGAGCTGAGGGATTCAAACACTGGTGTTTGGGTAGGAGCGTCGGCAGATGACGCTGGCGAGTACCAACTTCGAAATGTGGACAACAGCGCCGTTGATGGTTACAGCGCCTTCAGCAAGCCAACGTTCCTGATGGCGAACCGACTTTCCTATACGTTCAGCTTCAACGGTCCCAGCATGGCTGTGAGCACTGGCTGCTCTTCGAGCCTGGTTGCGCTTGAAGCAGCGGTGAATGCGATAAGAAGCGGCGGCTGCGACGCTGCAGTAGTTGCTGGAGTGGGCGTGCATTCAAGTCCCAGGTTTTACCTTGAGATGATTGCGTTGGGCGCCATCTGCCCTGATGGGGTCTGCAAAACGTTCGATGAAAGAGGTAAAACAAACATCAGTTACATAAAAAAAATATGATAAAATGCTGAAAGGGACGCTTTTTTGAATACCGTAATTGATTTTCACGGATTTTTTCGAGTTTCCAAAAACTGCATGATCGGGTAGCGGACATTTGTCGGGTCACTCATAGTGCATAGTGCCATGAAACTTTTTTTCCGAAAGCAAAAGGTACTAGAAAGTGGGCCAGCAGAATTTTGCGGTATTTTGGCGATTGTGACCAAACGGTATGTCCCGCCCCCCTCATTGACCTCTGAGCTGCTTCAGGTCCCACAAACCGTCCTAAGTTGGCGACATTTTGGCCTTCGAAGTGGCCTAGAGGCCAAATGAGTATGCCCTCACCCAATTTGAGTTTAATTTTTGAATTCAGCACATAATAACCCATAATAACCACATAATAATAATGAAATTTGTCCAAATTACAAACTCTATGGCTGAAGGAATGTATTTTGGAAAACTAGCGTTCTCCAACATTAACCATATAGCAAATATTTTTTGAGAAATTTCATTTTTGCTTATTGAACTTATATTTTGACTTTGGTTAGTGGTATTGAACTCAAATTGGGAAGAGGGCATACTTATTTGGCCTCTAGGCCACTTCGAAGGCCAAAATGTCGCCAACTTAGCACGTTTTGTGGGACCTGAAGCAGCTCAGGGGTCCAAGGGGGGGGGGACATACCGTTTGGTCAAATCGCCAAAATACCTAAAAATTCTACAGGCCCACTTTCTAGTACCTTTTGCTTTCGGAAAAAAAGTTTCATGGCACTATGAACTATGGGTGACCAAACAAATGTCGGCTACCCGATCATGCAGTTTTTGGAAACTCGAAAAAATCCGGGAAAATAAATTACGGTATTCAAAAAAGCGTCCCGAAACTTCTGAAAAAAAACAATTTTTTTGCTCCCTCAGCCAATGGATACGTTCGAGGCGAGGCTATTGGAGCGATCCTTCTTCAAAAGGCATCAGAAGCTAAGCGGTGCCACGCCACTGTTGAGTCGGCAATGTCCAACCATGATGGCTTCAAAACGCTGGGCATTTCCTACCCCTCTGGTACTGCGCAGGGCAAGCTCTTCAAAAATCTATTGCAGAGCGCAGGCGCCGAACCGAATCAGGTCAAGTATGTGGAAACTCACGGAACTGGAACTCCAGTGGGCGATCCTCAGGAAGTCCAAGGACTTCATGAGTTCTACTGCGCAGACGCTGAAAACCCACGTAGTGCGCCTCTCCTAGTGGGTTCCGTAAAGACAAGCTTGGGGCATTCGGAGTCGGCTGCTGGAATGTCGGGGATTGCGAAGATCGTCATTATGTCTCAGACTGGAACGATCCCCGGAAACCTTCACTTTGAGAAGCTGAATCCAGCCCTTGAGCCCTATTTCGAACA
>JAQGBJ010004032.1:0-11142 GCA_034698345.1 Sphaeridia pumilis | reverse complement strand
GCCAGGAGTTCCCGCGCTTTTTTGTCGTAGCGGTCAAACTCTCGGCCGCCCATAAAGGACCATGTGACGTTGAGGGACGAAATGGCGAAAAACGTCTTGAAGCTCATGTCAGCATAGGGACATTTGTACATCCGGTCTGCAATTTCAAACTTCAGTTCCTCGGCTTGTTTTGAAAGGATTGAGTCCATTGCAGCGGTTTTTCCAAAACCGAATTTCTTCAAGGTTGTAAAAGTGTAGCGGCGGATTTCGCGCCATTCAGCGCCTTTGCCAAATAGAACTCCTGTGTAGCAAAACACATTTTTATTTTAATTTCTTCACCTTTGTGTAAATTAACGCTGCTAAAATTTCAAGGTCACCTTTGGGGTTTCCCAAGTAAATTGTGTCGATACAAGGGTTTGCAGGACGATCGATCCAGCCTTCAGAAGCCAAGGCTTTCTTTGCAACTTCCAAGTCTGTAATGGCGTCTACATAACAAAAGTTCCTGGTACAATTCTGAGCTCCAGATAATATTAATAATAGCATTTGTGTAACTTACAAGCGTTGACAACGCCCATTTTCAAGTGAAAAACTCGGCCATATTTCCTTGACAAAGTCGTCCAGATTTCCCAGCAGCAATCAATTTTTCTAATGAAGAGCAGGTAAAGATGGACACTTCCGACCAAGGGGAAATTTAAAGGACCTGCAACAGTACCGTCTTACTAAGTTTTGCTATTCCAAGTTCCAAGTTTAATTCTGTAACTTGTACTCACCAGGTGGCGTTCCAGGCTTGAAGTTCAACCGCCAGAATGTCACGAAAAACAGGGACACAAAAGTCGTCAGTAGAAATTCAAACAGTAGCATTTTGAAACTTATAGAAAAATTTATTTCGCTTAGTTAGTAGCTCTAAATTTAGCTCTGACCTTCTTGAAATAAATTTTGATGGATAATGACTTGGACAACAGAATTGTCGTTTCCCTAGTTCAATTTTGCAAAGTTTCCAATGGCAGAAAAAAAGTTCGAACTCACATGTTCTGTTTCGGAAAATTTTTACTTTCTGACAGTATATAAACTAGAAATTAATGGCAAATCTCGTCAGCTTCTTCAAATGGAATTATCGTGAGACAAATCAAGGCTGAAGCTACACAATGAACGGCAACAAGTTTTAATGAGGGAAAATTCCAAAACACAGACACAAATTCGCGCATTGCCTTAGGTCATAGAGGAGTTATAAGTTATGTTTTTCGAATCTTCTAGTCTGTTAAAAAATATCGGAAAAATGATTAGCAATAAAATCTACAATACGTTGTAGAATTTGAGAGAATATTTTTGGACCACAAGCAAAACTATCTTCACTGAATGTCACGCAAGATGACTCTTCCGGTAAAAGCCTTGGGCGAGACGATGAGTCCGTCGTCAAACTTGAGCCAATTTTCCTCTAGATTTACACCAGGTAGCGCTTCCAGTTTGAATGACTGAACCAATCCGGTCAAGAATGTGAAGACTGTGGCTTTACCAACGAGTTCTCCGATGCATAGTCGTTTACCTGAAATTTTAATTTTGGCGCCATATTAATCTTTACCTTGGCACAAACGATTTTGTTGAGCTTACCATGACCAAAAGCCAGGAGCTTATCAGAGTTGATGACACGATTATCAGCATCGAGAAACCGCTCCGGTTTGAATTTTCGCGGCTCATCCCAGTACTTGGGGTTTAAGTGGTAGCCGTAAGTGTTGAAGTAGCAAGATGACCCCTGTTCCCGCCAAAAATTCAAAGTTCAGAGATCATTTTTTAAAATATTGTCAGTGCGCTGAAATTCAAGTTACCTTTGGAATGGTGTACCCGCCCAGTTTGGTGTCCGTGTACAGATTCATACGGTCGACATACGGAATTGGGTTTGCCAATCGAGAAGCTTCAAGGATTACAGCATGGCAATAAGGCATGCTGCAAAATCAAGGGCAAATGAAGGTAGATATCAACTTGACATTCGTCGCATAAAAAAATCTTAACCTCTTCGAGTCTGAAAATGTGGGTACACGCCCGCTCCCGACGACAGAATCGATTTCTTGTCGCATCTTCTCCTGAACTTCTAGATTCAGAATGAGCGCCATTACAGCGAATTCGAGCGTCAAACTCGATGTTTCTGACCCTCCGAAAATCATGTCGGAAATGATAATCACGAGTTGTTCATCGTACATCCAAGCCTTTTTGCCTTCATTCTTGTCGAGGTCCTCCAGAAACGCCTCGATGAAGTCATTTTGGACATCTCGATAGGTCCCAACTTTCCTCTTCCGTTCGATGAGGTCGTAGCCAAACTGCATTAATTTCTTGTTATCTGCCAAAATCTTGTCGACTATCGAAGGAAACACGTGTCTCAGGAATGGAAAAGCCAGAACTGCGCTTGCTGCCGCTGAGGTGAAATGAGTCATATCATGAACTGTGTTGATGAGGCGCTTAGCTTCGGCGCTGTCGTTGTCGAAGCGCTCACCGGCAAACCAGGACCAAATGATATTGAGCGTCGAAATGGCAAACAGCCGATCAAAACACAAGTCAGCGGTACGAGTTTGGCCATCGAGTTTAGAAACGATGTGTTGTTTCAGCTCAGTAAACTCGGATTCCATTATAGAGTCCATCGAAGCGTTCTTGCCGAAACCGAATGTCTTCAGTAGAGAAACGGTGTATCGGCGGACGTCGCGCCATTCGTCTCCGGTGTTCCAAATGATTCCTATTCGATAACCAAAATTTGAGACTTTTATATGCTGTACTAAATTTGTTTTTGATGTCAACACTCACCTTTGCTTTTGCCATTGTATACCAGAAGCGTGAAGGGATGTTGGTGCCTGTTCATGAGGTCTTCCGAACTCATTCCTTGTTTTTGCATTTCGTAGTCCGAAATAATGTCTGCAATAGCGCGAAAACTAACGTATTTCAAACAACTGCCAGCTGCGAACAATTTGGAATATTGAGACTTACAAGAGTTGATCATGCCGAGCTTTAGATGGAAGATTGGACCGTAGGTTTTGGACAGTTTGTCGTAAATTTCAAACCCAGTGTTTCCATTGTTAGCCATTAGAACTGCATGGAGACTTCCAAGAAATGGAATTTTCCTTGGCCCTACAAATTCGATTGTTACGAATTCGAAACATAGTTAAAGCAAATTTTCCTAAGTTATCCTCACCTGGTGGCTGTCCAGGCTTATAGTTGACGAAAAGAAAGCCTAACCACATTAGCGCTATTAAACCGAAACCTATTCCGAACAACGTGATCATTTTGATTTTTGCAGGCAACTTCCTGCGACCTGCTTCCTCGACTCTAGCTGATTCAGCTTCGAAATTAATTTTCAAAACTAGTTGGACTGCTCATCTAAAGCAACTGAGCTAGTTTCAACTGTCCGACTTTTGTTCAGTCTTGGCTACTTCATTTGAAGTTTCTATATTAAATTACATTTTATCTGTATATTCCCACAAAGTAATGTAGACTCTTACCAGATACTAAGTTGGGTGGTAAACTCAAGACTGCCACTGGTAAATAGTAAATGGTATAATTATTGAGCGGCTAATTATTTTCCATTGCAAACTTTTTCCAATACACAATCTGGAAGTCGTGAAAAAAAGAGAAAATTTGAAAATTCTCACGAGGATCGTTTAATGTGGGCAGAAAAAACTACTGACCTCGCTAGTATCAAACAAATGGCCGTTTTTTGGTCGACGTAGTTTGCAAACACCCATTTAGGTTCTAAATAACTTAGTTCGGATAACCAGCTGCAAATAGTACAACCATACAAATGTGGCGGTTTTATTTTGGCCAAACGAAAAAATACAGATTTTCTTCAATTGAAGGTTGCCAGGGCAATATAATAAGGTCGGGATCGGGAGGAAAGGACACCATATTTGGGGTAGGTGGTCAAAAGGAGAAATGTGGCTTCCAGCAGATATGACATACCAGGTCCCAACATTTTCATTTTAAGGAGCAAATATTCGTCATAGCTCCAGTGTTCATTCAACTTTGAGCCCCAAAAAGACATTCGACTTGACGATCACATCAACTTGACAGACATTCAACTTGACTCTTCTGGATCGTTTCACAATATAGAATCTATGAAAACCACCGGGTCTGAAATTTCCAGGGCCATAAATGCGTCACGGGTTTGATGATACAGAGCGAGACTGGGACGAACATCAAACATGACTGCATGCTGTGATTGAACCGAAATTCTCAGTCATACGGTATGACTCATACCGATGACTCCCAAGGAAACAAGCATTCTAAAGATGATTTTGGTTAACTACGCCAAATCTACTTTTGGCACTCTCTGAGGTGGTGGTGTGTGAATGAGGGTAGTGCTGATGTAAGGGGTCGAGTTGCTTTTGGGGGCGCTCATCACCCACCGCCCACCATTCCCGAGCTGATCATTACAATGTGGTTCTTTTGGCAATGCATATTTTATGAAGTGCCGGCAGCGCTGCAAAGATGAATTTGATATAAAATCGATTAAGAAATGAGCTAGCGTTCAGTTTCATCTGACAAGCAGAGGAGCTACGTCCTGTAACTGTCTGACTATCCGCTCCGCGCGGCAAGAATCACAATCAACCATTGAATTTCTTTCCAGATTACTGGAAACTTAGAAATTAGCTTAGAAATTAGCGAATCAACTAATTAATTAGCACCTAGGTCAACCAGAATTATAGTTTATTAATATAACACAAACATCTTTACATACTGATTGAAAGTAATCCAGAGAAATCGGTTGTAAGTTCGATGCAATGGCAATGCTAGTGTTACTCTCCGGGTTGTTTTGTTTTGCCGTAGTTGTTCTCGTGCAATGGATGAGATCCGGCAAAATCAAGGGGCTACCAGGTGAAGAAAGTCTAGAAATTCAAACTTAATTCGCGGTAGATTCATCCCCAATTGTTTTTTTAGAACCTGCTGGGAACTACGCTTTTGGTCACGTGTTTCAGATTGGAGGTAATTTACGTGAGACCATTCTATGCTGGAAAAAAATGGTTGGGCCAGTTTTCCAGTTGCGGTTCTTCAAAGTTCGGTAAGATCTCTCATTTCATTCATTCGTTATACCAATGAGAATAATAACTCTCTCTCCAACCAACAATAGAGTGGTCGTGTTTAACGACAAGGAAAGCATCACCAAGGTTTGTTCAATGCCCGCAGCATCTGGAAGGGCACACATTGGACCATTGAAGTTGATGTTGGACATTTTAGGCAAGGGTTTTCATCCGGATGCCTTGCATGATACTTAATATCGCACTTGAAGAGTTGAAGCCATTTTGTACATTTTAAAGGGGGGGGCGTTGCTACTGGAGAAGGCCGTAAGTGGACGGAACAACGAAGGTTCATCCTGAAGTCGCTGAAAACATTTGGATGTGGTCGTCCCGAAACCGAAAGAGGTTTGAAAAACGAAATTTCGGACGCTTTGAGAGAATGGGAAAACTTGGACGGTACGCCCTTCAAGCTTCAAGGATGCAACACAAAGTTCGTCTTCAATGCACTATGGGGCATAATTTCTAGCAAGCGAGTGGAACATTCCGTTATTTCACAACTGTCTCGTCATATTCAAATGTACGGAACGTGAATTGAGTTTATTCCAGTACGCAGCGGTTTTCTTAATTTGTAGTTTGTTCTCAGAATGTCACAATTCGATACTTTCGCGGAGAAAGTTTCCACCCTCTCTCCCGATATTGCCAGCACATTTTCAAACGTTGTTGAGAAGAAAATCGAATATCTTCGAACAGTGGTGGCATTGGCCCGTGAATCTGTTATTGATCACTCAAAAGACCGAGTTCCGAACGAACCACGTGACATCGTTGACCAGATGTTGGACAAAATGGAAATCACAACCGACGTCAGCTCAGCATATCACAAAAACAGTAAGCGGACGAGTATGTGCTTTTGATAAAATATACCGTTGAAGCTCACTCAATTCTTAACGGATGCAGATTTGGATACCGGTTTTGCACTTGGAGATTTACTCATGGCTACAGTTGACACCACTCGTAAGTCGGTGGAATGGTTCATGTTTTACTTAGCAAGAAACACTGAAGTTGCGTACAAGTTGCACGAAGAAATTGATCAAGTTTTTGGAGACGACTTGGAATCTTGGCCTAGTCTTACTGATCGAGAAAAAATGCCCTACACACAAGCGTGTATCTTGGAGGCATTACGGCTGGCATCGATGGCACCACTTGGAATACCTCATAGAGCCATTGAGGACTTTGAATTTAATGGAGCGTTGATACCCAAGGGAACAGTTTTGATAATGAATCAGTACGCTGTACATCATGACTCCGAAGTGTGGGAGCACCCGGGAGTATTCCAACCTTCCAGATTTTTAACGCTAGACGGCAGGCGTGTTGATCCCAACGTCAAGAGCAAAATCGTGCCTTTCGGTGTCGGAAGGCGCGTATGTCCGGGTTATTTCGTTGCTATGGATTTCATGTTCTTGTTTGTCGCTAATGCTTATCGCAAATTCAGATTCGAAATGACGTATGACGCAATTGATCATGAAAGAAAATTTGATTTTGTGCAAGGACCACCCGAGAACGTTGAGCTTAGAGCTATTACTCGTGTCGACAGTCAGAAAAAGTGCAGTCCTCAGGGTACTTAATGTTACGGTTCGCCGTCACTAATGATTTCTAACAGAAACCCCTGGAAACTAAGTTAATTAATATTCTTTGCATTCGAAATAAATGATTTGGAGCATATTCAAAAATTTTACTCTTCTACTTCCATCGCTTCCAGGTTCAGTACACGAAAGTTTAGTTGCAGTAACTTATTTCGAAGAAAACGTCACCACATCACTTGAGGAATCCTGTTGCAAATGAGTTTCACAGCATGCACATATCTTTTGTTATAACACATTGATTTGTTATTAAAATGTTACTTTGATTGAAAAATGTGTGATTTCTTGAACCTCTTCAAAAGGCAGACGTGTTCCTACTTTCCTTTGTAGAAAGTTCGGGGATTAGCAACCAAGAAGCTCCCATACAGATTCGCGATTACCTCGACTTGTAATATGAAATTCTGGTTTGCTTTAGCCTTTGCCACGTGTATGTCACATAAAAAATTGACTGGTTTCTATCCGGCTGTTAGCATTGATATCAACGACGATTTAATAATTGTCATGTGCCGGTTGATATGGGAAGTACACAACTTTTCAACTGTCAGTACGACTACCTGTAAGCTAATCCTATTTTGATTAAGCCGTTTGTGGTCAGGCCAGGCTACATCACCTTGATTCAGGTTATGGCGAAAAATTAAGCTAATTGAAGCCTGCAAATCAACATGCCATTTCGAACAACAGTGTCTGTTGTTGTAGATTTTGGATCATTGAAATAGTGGACGCTGCCACTCACACTCATCGAGTAGATGGCGTTAATCAACTATCTAATCAACGGAATCGTTACTTTTCTCTTTTAATCCCCTGACTCGTCATTGTGTGTATGCTACAGTCGACCCATTTGGCCATTACAATTTCTCCCTAGTGTATTGAAGAATTAAGAACAATGATGTGTCTCATTGCCGACCTAAGAATTATTGATGAACCCGGTCTCGGTAGTATGCATACTTACGATTTCTCTAGTTTGAACGTTAATGACAAAATGTTTTTCCACTATAGATATAATTTCGCACTGAGACATTTTTGTGTCACGCCCTTTGACAAGCATCTCGTTTCAAGGAACTTGAGCTTTTAGTTATTGCAAGAGCTGGTGCGAACACGGACATTGAAAGTTGTTCAGCAGAAGAACCTACCAAGGAGTAGCTGTCGAGAACTCATTAATTTGCAATTAATTCCCACTTGATCCAAAAAGCTGTTTGCTTTAGCATCGCAACAAGCACAGTACAGGTGCGTAAATAAGAGCCTGTTTGGAACCGGTTGCCAGCAACCAGATTAACTCTTTCAAGGAGTAAATTGCCAATTCGAAACCAAAGCTTTGACGACAATTGCTAATTGCCAAATAAACTACTTTTCAACTGCGTATATACAAACGGGTTCGCTGTATTGATGTGGCACGGCGTGGTCGTCAATAGTCAATTTAATTACCTCATTTTGCTAATGATAAATCCGATTAAAGCATGTGGACGGACGCTATAATGGCCAAGATTCAACGTTTGTTAACACGGGACCCGGACCCGCACTGAATGTAGATGGTGCTTGCTTAGAATTCTTCTTGATGTTATTCACCTGCCCGGCTGATGATGATATTATTGTATAGTAGTTTGCGAATATGAGCTCGTAAATGTAAGCTCGTAACTTCCTCCATTGATATCCTCTCTTTCAGTTCAAGCGAAAAGAGCTGGAATTAGCTATATAATCATCATCAACCCTCATTCCAGCCTTGTTGTGTTGTATATACTTGACAAAAGTCCGGCCCGACTATTTAAAAGAAGTAAAAACATGATTGCCAGAATTAAATGGTTTGAACCAACAACTGCGGCAACCTTCTAATGGCTATTTTGAATGAGGGGGTTGAGGCTTCAGCAGCACCAAAACTCATCCTTAAAATATTGTTTGCAAATTCGCCGAAGTTTTGCAGTAAAGCTGATGTTATAATTCCATGTCATGATCGTCATTAAATTCATGTCATATTTTCAGCCACTTGGCGAAGTTTTCAAAAAATCACAAAAATGAAAAAAATTTCTTCAAATAAAAATGTTTGTTTATCAAATGATGTTTTGAGCGGCGGGACAAATTTTATCGCAGAATAACGCAACAGAAAAATTGAATATGTTTTCAGAGTTAGTTTCCCTGGTTTGTGAATGTCGTTTTAGTGGACAGTCAGCATAGCATGGGTTTGTCGTTTCTGTTTAACAGAGAAGCTGGTTAAAAACACGTTTCAATCAATGTGCTGAGGGCTTTGAACAATAAAGCTCAATCAGGACAAAGAATTGTATTTTCGGCGTCCAAATTCATTGCCAAGTAATGACGGTAACTGTAACATTCAGTCAGTATTTGTAGAAAGCGACGTAAGACCTGGGGCCATTGATCGAAACACCCTGATTTTCAAATTTTTTTATTGGTTCTAACCGGCTCAAATAAACGAAAACTTCGAAAAACGTGGATGAAGATTAAATATGCTTTGAAAGAAAATTGAACATTGGGAAGTCACTTGCGGAAACACCTCAACTCACTCGTGATATTCAGAACGTTTACTGCATCTGTCGAAAATACTCGAAGAAGGAAAATATCCTAAGATCTCATGTTTAATTCTCATGATACAGGGACATTAGTAGTTCAGAAACCTTGGTTTCATGTTACTAAAATAAAATCACTACTTGTGTGTCCAACTAGCACATACTTTGGATGTGTAAAACCACGGAAGTCTGGCGGTCATGGAAAAGATGGAGCTCGTCGAGGTTTTTGTACTTTGGCTTTGTGACACCCTCGAATAAGTGGTGTTATCTGCTTGCAACAGCTAGTTCAAATTTCAAAATTCCGGTGTATTGCATGTATTGCTTGAATTTTGAATGACCACAGCACGAATGTTTTCAAGCCTTCCATCCAGTCAAACTGAAAATAAAGAATTAACACGGCGATTAATACGGCATTCAAGTTTGCACTACTTTGCCAACGATATTTTTCCTCAAGAGAGGCAAATTCGGCCTGCCATTAGAATTTACGTTTCGCTTCGATCACCTGCAATTCTCCGGGATAAAACGATCAAATAACGCTGGACCTGAGAACAACCTTGTTCTGAATCCACAACCCACCAATATGAAATACAGAAAACATCGAAACGCGTAAAAACTTCAATTCAAGGGATTGTTTCTGGTTGATTTGCAGTTTATTCTAATAAGAGTATGTACTTGACATTGCTTTCCTCTACAAAATCCCACTTTTTCAAACCCCAAAATCACACGACGGCCCCAGGAAATTGCCACATTCGAATAAACGGGTATGCTAGTTATTGTAACCGTTAAACATAGGCCACGTTCAATTCTATTGAGAATATAAAGCAGGGTTCCGTAACAACCGGGCAATGTAGTCCAACAAGCTCCCAACTGAGGATTCAGTAGTCGAACCGCCAATAGCTTCTGGCTCCGAAATTTCTCGCAGTCTTCTTCGCAGCCAGGCTAGAGCGTTCTTTTCGCCCGGAAAGAAGGAAGGAAGTACAACGGATCTATTCCGACGTTCTTCTCAACTTGAATTCGGCACAGTGTCACTTATGTGACATTGAACGATTCCGCCTGCATGTTGCGACTCCTGAGACATGGCAAACCCACAGTCATTTTGTCGGGATTTCGGAGCCCCTGTTACTGCATGAGTCTTCCGATGATTTCCGCTGGAACTGCTTACAGCACAACTCAGAAAGGCGCGATGAGCTTGTTCTCATTGATGCTTGTTATCGAAACTTGGTCTAAAAGTACTATCGAATACTGCCTCCATGATGTGGTCGTACATCAAGCCGTTTTCGTCGCTTGCCATGTTGAAGCATTTGGCGAGAATTTAAGCATGCTTCGAACAAGAATCTGCTGCTCTATTATATCGAGTAATTCGTTCGATTGTCCGGTAAAAATCTCGAGTTCCATCCCGGAAAATCTTCGATGAAGCCCAAAACACTGTATGCGTCGGACTTGACTCATGAAAGCAGCACTGTCGTACGCTTACGCCATGACACAACAAAATTTGATGTCAAAATTCTTACATGTGGATATGGCTCTTTTAAACGCACCTTGCGTAACTTCTTGCTCAATAACCCAATATGGTCTATATTCTCATGTTTACCGATCAGGAAGAATCAGAATCTGATTTCAACCGAAGTTGAGCTACTCTCCGAGAGACACCAAAGCGTGACCTCATTTTCTGACTCTGAAAGTAGTGCCATTCCAACACTTCAAAGTGGCGAACAATTGAAGCCGGAAAGAATGCTCAAATTGTAAATTCAGTTTGGGAACCGTTCGATTTGAGTTAAAGTTGAGACAGCTTAAAATCATGTGAACTGAGAATTCTCCTCTTCTTGTTGGAGCAAACAGAGCTGCACAACAATAGATGTAAGCTCATTAACACAATTGGGTATTTCGCAAAGTTAGTCAAAGACCACAACCGACGGAGTGTCGCAAGAATCATTATCCACGCTTATTAGGTAGCTTCCAAGCTACCTTATGGGTTTACTGGGTCCGTTCGTCTGTTCGTCTGTTTGTCTGTTCGTCTGT
>JAQGBJ010004031.1:0-11142 GCA_034698345.1 Sphaeridia pumilis | reverse complement strand
CTGAGGAACCGCATCAGCTCTTCAAGCTTCACATCTGCCGGATCTCGGTCGTCGCAACGCGGTGAGTGTTCCCACTGATAAAGGACTTCAGTCGACAAGCAAGATGTCACCAGCGAGTACAGCAGCATACCGTTCTGGGCGTCCCAACCACCTAATTGCTTCAAAGACTGCAATCTCGCGTTCAGCTGGTCAAACAACTTCGGTAGAGGTAACTTCTGCTTCCCAGCGCCATTTTCAAATCCAATCTTCCATAGCTGCTGACTGTAAAACTCGATCAACAGGCTGTCTTTACCAAACCGGAACTTCAAGGCCGCCAAGGCTTCTTCATAGTAGCATCCTTCCTGCGGGAATGCCTGGACAACTTCCATAGCTCTGGAATTCGGGACCAGCGATTGCATAAGAAGCTGGAACTTCTGGTCGTTGTCGATTCTGGCGCTGTTGTGAACAACCTTGAACTGGGACCACCAAGCAAGATATTCTGACAGCTCTCCGTTAAACTTCTTCAGCTCCATCCTCGGCAGCTTGAAAGTTTCTTTGATGGGATGACATGACTTGAACGAGGCTTCACTTGCATCAGACCTGGTTGACTCTGGCTGGACCAAATCGTAAATCTTTGGCTCGACACTGTTCCGGATACCAATGACGGATTCTTCTACTGCAGCGACTTCCGTAACTTCAGCGGTTAAGTCTTCATGCGAGGCATTACCGCTGAGCAGCAGCTCTTCAATTCTCTGGTCGTACTCACACACCTTCCGAAACTTGTCATCTATGATCGTCATCTTATTCCGCAGGTGTCCTAGGTCGGCCGTTTCTTTCTCAAGCCCTTGTTCCAGTTTGACGATCACCAGGGCCACCACTTCGCGGTAAACTCTTCAAGCTCGTCGCCAGGCTGCTAACTCATTTGCCGCCGTCGTCGACGCCATGACTACTTATTTGCAACTCGGGGTCGCCCAAGATGTTGAGGTTTTCTTCCTATCGGAAAAGAACCTTTAGCTTATGGCACGAACTATTAGGTTTGGAGAATGTTTAGGACAAGACTGTACCTAATTTATCAAAATTAGGCTGTTCAACATTGGGAATAGAGACACAACACACGGATTCTATTCAGCTCAAACTCCAATCTCAATCTGCCAACATTCACAAACATAAACAAGAAAATCAATATTGAGCTTGTAAATAGAAACATTACATATTGCATGCTTTTGCACAAGCTCAAGTTCATGTGCCGAGCAAGTTGAATTATATACAAAATGCTTTATCACGAACCTTGACAAGCAAAGATTCTTTATGTCCAATCATGTTTTGAGCGTTGTCGCTGGCATATCTGACAATCTTGTTCTAAAAGTAGTCTTCGAATCCTGGTGCAATGTTGTTGTCTTGCTGAACGGATTCCGTTAACCCAATTGCCGACTCGCCGTACTGCAACTTGATTTGACGGTAAAAATCAATTACTTTGTTGCCTTCGGTGGACTGGAGAAGTATTGAAAAAAGTGCTGCAAATGTCAAACAAGTTTTCAAAATCAAATCTTACAATAGGTTTTCGAGTCAACCTTACCATTATTGGTTGTGTAAGTGGATGCGTCGCTTATTATGATGAGGCTCTTAAGCAGAATCCTGTGTAATGCTTTCGATATTACACCTGTCATGCCCTTTGGTGCTGCTCCATACGAGTGGTGGCTATCAACATCCATTGTCATTGCAGCAAGAGCTTCCATAAAGTTTACATGACTCCTGAACGAATTTCTGCCGAGACTAAAGCCAAGATTCCAATGGTCGGCAAATACATAGCAAATTTGGTCGAGTCGTAGTCGAGCAGCAATTTTTCAACATTATCAGTTTTAGTCTGCTCCTCGACATTTTTCATGAAGAACATTGCGAGTTTGTGTTTGATGATTTCCGTGGTTCATTAACGCTTTTGTACACACTTTGGTTTTCTCTCGATACGAATCCAGGGCCTGTAAATAGTTCTCTCTCTCTTGACATCTTGAGGTCAGGTCGAAAAAAAAAATTAAAGAACTTTTTGCAAACTTGACAGCTGAACTTGCACTGATTGTTACTTGTATCGATAACAAGCCAGGACTGCACATACGGTATTTTGAGAATTTCACCACCGTTGATAAAATTTGCCTTGCACGACGTTTGCCACTGGTCTTGGAAAACAACCCGTTTAAAAGATCTGAGGGAATTTAGAAGTTTTGGCCAAACATGTCGCTTTGTCATTTTGCCGGTGGCGTCGCTAGATAACACATTTTTGCTACTCTGGGCTGCACTTACAAGTTTGACAAACAAATTCCTACTATTTCCTGAGGACGCCCTCATGTCGGAGTCAGTAGTTGAACGAACACATGTACCGTTTGTGGAGCCCTCTAAAAATTGCACTTCCGAATGAGCTGCTGGTAGTTGACTCGGCACAACCCCAGGTGTTGAACATTGTTGAGGCGGCCGGGCGTCTTCTGCGCCATCTCAAACGACATTAGGCGGAAGGGTTGAACGGGAGTCCCGCAGAAGCTCCATGAAACACGGTTTGAAGTATGAAGCTGATGAGGGAATGTTTGGACTTTGGACCCAAGTCGGTTTGCCGATTTCCTTGAGATATTGCGAATTTCGATCACATCTGGGGCCGATGAAGAGTTGAGCCGGATCCACTAAACTTTCCTTACGATAGTCGCGTAGCGTTTCATGCTATTGTATGGATTCGTATACGATGTAAGGCCGTCGTTGCAAAGCAAAAACCTTAAACTTTTTGTTCACTTTGTTCACCAGAGCTTTCCAGTAGGACAGTCAGACTGGAAAGATATAGGGAGATCAGGGAGTACACTGATCAAAAATACATTTCTTTAAAAAATCAAAAGAAATTTCTGCATCGCTGAACAAAAATCAAATTCGAAATTACTGATTGAATCAAGTACTCGATTAAATGCCTACTAATCAATCAGCAAAAGTTACAAAAATTCAGTATTGTTATTTTATCGATAATTGTTGCAATGATTCTTCGAATTGTAATAATTGACTAACGAACTACGACTAACAGATTTCCAAGACACTACATTTCCAATAGTTCCAAACCTATTCATGTTTACAATTTCAAGCTACGCTGATACTGTCGCAGATTTTCTGTTGGTGCGCGAACTCTCTTTTGGCTTGCAAGTCTTGCTCGAGCTCCGTAGTGCCTTGTCCGTCGATTAGTCGAAGTTGTTTAATTTCGGTATACTTCCAGGAAGGAACCTTAGAATATAAGACGCATATTACAAGAATCATTAAGGCCAATGTTATAGTTACTCCAAATCATATATTCATCAAATACTCAACTTTTAAGTCAGCAGCTTTCGCTGCCGCCGGAGGCGCTGAGGTTGTTGTTGGACTCGTTGCGGCGATGCTCTCCGTTGAGTTATCGATACGCTCCGTTGATGAAACTTTCGTTGTCTGCTCTGTCTGTTTGGTACTCAAAGTTGTGGTATTCGTTGGTACTTAACCTCTGGTACGGTGTGTCTAGACCTTGGTGACAATGGTAGGGCTCAATGTGGGAGTGGTTGACACGGTTGTGCTGGGTGTGGGTTCTACATTTGACCTTTCCAAATCTGGAGTTTCAAAAGCTTCCTTGACCTCAGGGGTGACCTCGACTTTGACCTCCGCTGCTGCTTCTTGTCGAGACGCTGCTGGTACTTATCATTGACACGTTTAAAATGACTTCCAATTTTAGATTCTCAAACCGGCTTCGCAGAGACGCATCAGCGATGTCTGGACGATTATTGCCCGACCTCTCCCACGTTGCAGGGATTCCGTCCCCAGCGCCATCTGGGATGGTTATATTGAATTAGTGATTACGTCAACAACAGCGTTCTGAATGTCCTCGAGCACCGCCTGGTCCTTTGAAATCTCAGGGCCCACATGTTGATAGATGACGGTGGGCGGATAATAAATGCTGTCAAGATGGGATCAGGTTGAAAATCGTCTAGACCATGCTGGAGATGATTGAAAAAGTGGGAGAAAATATAGTTTCTTGTATGTGTGTCTTGACAATAATTTTGCAAGTTTTTCTTATTCGGCAGTTGTTTGACTTGCAGAACGGGAGCAGTTTGGAATCACTGCTGACCGAGCGAGCTGGCGAGCCGACGTTGCGGGGTGGCCTTTGATTGACTGTGTCATCGCATTTGGACTTTCCGACTCTTGGTATTGGATCCGAATTTTTGTCGCTTGGAGAGACATTTACTTTTGGTAGAGGAGCCTTTGGATGTTGTCTCGGTCCTCCTAATCGTCCTCAAAGGCTTCCCAGCCCAAAACGTCCAGCTTTTGCTCCATCGTTAACTTCGGTAAACACAATGTGGGCGCAACAAGCGCCGATCAGAAGGTGGAACTTCATTCCTGAAAAATTTAATATAAGTAAAAATTACTCAAGGTATCAATCCCACTTGCTCTGAAAATTCGTATTTTAAGATGGACCAGATTCACAAGTAAAGAACAGAATTTATACGAAAAAGGATTTTGACAACGAGGATTTCAATACTGGCTGAATTTATTTATGGAGGAGATTATGTTTGTTGGAAATGCTGCTGACGCCGTCAACCAACAAACCTGGGTATCCAAACTCGGAACTGGTGGCAAGTACAAAATGACTCTGAGAACTTGAACTCTTTCTTTGAAAAGTCAGCAACAAACAATGAATGAATGAATAAGTTTATTGGTTGTAGGTTTTCACCTCTCCAATATAGAACTTTACAGTATTACAGTTAAATTGTAACCAGATTTAGTAAGTATAGTTGTTGGTATTCTAAACAGTCCTCATATAAGAGGTAGTGCCTAAATTCCCTGTTTACATTTACTCTCAGATATAATCAGTTTCTACTAATGTAAATACTCCTTTCTAACAATCAAGTTTTCTTAATAGTACTTATAATGTTTCTATCGACGGTTGCCTCTCTCTGGTGACATTATATCATTAATTTCTTTCACCAAATTGTACACTCCTTGGTTTTCCACGATCTGTTTCACTTTTTCTATTTGTGCTTGAATGTCGTTTTCTCTACTTTTTTCCTTTCCGTCAATGTACAGCTTCCCTTTATTCCACTGGATTTGTTGTCCTTTGTTCTTTGCTGTTCTGGCCTTCTCCTGTAGTTCTCTTTCCTCCATGAGTTGGTCACTGGTAAGATCAGCTGTTATAAGTATTCTTCTTGTTCCTTGCACTTCTTCTTGTCGATGTTTTCTGTCTGTGTTATACTTTCGGAATACCTCTTGCCTCTGCTTGTTGTTGCTGAATTCTACTTTGATTGGTCTGCCTTTCTTCCTCACAGTGCCTATTTTGAAAGCGTTCATTTCTCCTTCAACTTCTACTTTTAGGCTTGTTTTCATCCAACTCTTCACTTTCATCCGCTTCTTTGACGTTTTCCATTTCCTCCAGTCCGTGTATAATCAAGTTCTTGTTTCTTTGTTCTGCCTCTAATTGTTTAATTCTTTTTCTGCAGTTGATAACATCCTTCATCAGCTGCTCAGCTCTAACATTTGCCGTCTTTGCTTCTATTTTTACAGCTAGTATTTCCTTTTGCATTTTATTCTGTAGTTCTTGAACGTCGGATTCATAGTCTTTTCTTACTTGTATTATTTCTCTTTCGAGATTTTCCTGGAATGCCTTCTGAAGTATGGCGAATTCTTCATGTATCCAGCCCTCGTCCGTTGATCTATCATGGTCTAGTTTCCTTTTTGGCATCTTGGGCAGAAGTACTGAAGTTCAGTTTGTGGAAATTTAGAAGGCAAGATGTCGAGAAGGCAGAAGGCGAGGTATCGAGAAGGCAGAAGGCGAGATGTCGAGAAGGCAGGAGGCAAGGGTCTAGAAGGTAGAAGTCCAACTGGTAGCTTTCAGTAGAAGTACGGCAGCAGAAGTTCGGTCGTTAGTGTTGGCAGAAGACGAGTTGGTAGGAGTCTCAAGGCAGATGTCCGGAAGTCGGAACTCTCGAACGCTGAATTCCAGAAGGCAGACGTTCAGAAGTTAGAAGGCAGAAGGCAGAAGTCCTAAAGGCAGAAGTCCATAGGGCAGGCCTTGAGCTAGGATGTAATATCAGGCAGTATCAACTGTGTAACTTGCTCACACCCTCCAAGTATTTCTTGTCCGGGTATAATCTATGTCTTGCAGGAATAGCCACTTATCTGAATAAGTGCTAATGTGAGTAGACCCAACAAGGCCTAATGTGTGCACCTCTGTCACACTCACAAAAGCATTCCCACGTTGTTCGGTTGACAAAAGTCCATAAGGCAAAAGGCAGAAAGCCACCACAGAAGTCAACTGCAGAAGGACACCACGTGGAGTTCAGTTACATATGTACCTACTATGTACTGGATAGCTGCTGGCTGGTACCGTTGGCCGCTGATTTCACGCTCGTTTCTTCATAACACGTGGAAACTTGAAATTTTGATCTCAATTCACTGTTTTTTTAACTATTTTTGGGAACCGTCTCACTTCTATTTCCTGTTTCCCTATCAAGAAAATTTTTCTATTTCTATCGGTGTATTTTACTGTTATTTTAGATACTTCTACACAGTAAAAATCTAATCAGCGAACGGAGCAGATTTTCATGCGTGTTCACTCCTCGAGTGCCAAGTTCGACGTCAGCAACAAACAACCCTTCCAAGTCAATTGCGACCTTGTTTTTTAGCACCAAACAATCTGTATTCTCAGGCTGAAGTCGGGCCTAAAATTGATTGTTCGTAAACACAATCACACCCAACACGGATTCGCTCAGAGTGATTATCCTTCTTACCTTCTTCTCCGGTGGTGGTTTGTTGACAAGAGGTTTGACGTATTGATTGATTGACTGCTGAAAGGAAAGGAACTAAATTACTTTGTTTCGACAGTGCAGCGCTTCTGCTAATTGTTTCAGCTTCAGGATGGTTTTGGGGTGTTTACATGTCCGCTACTGCGGGAGGAACTACGTTCGACTTCGGAGTGACCTGGACAGGAATGTGTCCTTTACCAGCAATGTCGAAGATTAGTCGCGTTTGGGCAATTTCCAGACGACGAGACTTCAACTAGCACTGAAGTTCTGACAATGCACACGCGCCAGTGAGTTTTCTCAAATCGGGTCGAGACCCATACCATTCGATAGATCTCGTCACGGCGATTATATAAAAGCAAAAATATGTATTTCTCGCTCCGATGCCTTCTCTTTCAAACGTTATTCAAGTTTTAGTCGTTTTTTGACGCGTTACAATGGATTTTCATGCATCGGCAGCAGCGGCGGGGAGCGGAAAACAGAGACGGAGCGCGCGCCACCTGTGCAATAACATGCATTGTAACGCGTCAAAAAAACGACGAAAACTTGAATACCTTTTGAACGGGAATCCATTGGAGCGGGAAATACATATTTTTGAAATTGCCGTGACGAGATCTATCGGATGGTATGGGTCACAACCCCATTTGAGAAAATTCACTTGTGCATTGCGAGTTGATGGGCATATGGGAAAACTAATTTTGCCTTCGATTTTTCAAATACTGTAGACAATGTATTTAAAACGCCTCGGAAAGAGGGTAGCTTGAGGCTAGAATGCAATATCCGTAAACGGACACCGTCGCCAATAATTTGTCTCGTTTACGGAATCTACAATGAAAAATTTGATGTGCCTGGACCGAATCGCTCATTCTATATTAGTTTAATGGATACAATAGGATTTGAATCCCGCCCTTTCAAAATTTGCCTCAAGGTACAAGCGGCAGCATCACTATACGCAAAAGGTAACTCCGGAAAAATATTTTTTCAAAAATTCATTCTTCATGTTGCTAGAAGTTGAACAAACGAAAGCAAGATTATTTGCAGTCTGTCAGAAGCTTGTGCAGTCAGGAAAGAAGGGTCGGCTGGAAAACTGTGAGGACACATTGTTCTGCGCAATGGCTATACACAGCATAAATGGCAGAGATACTGAAATATGTGGTTACAAGTCATGAAAGCATTTTGTTCAAGTGAAAAGCATTGGAAAAATGACAAGTTCACGCATTCCAGCAAAAAAGGCTAAGTAGAAACAACGACAGGAGTATCATCTACACCAGCAGCAGTCTCGGTTTAAATCATTTGACAACACAAGAATATTGCGGCTATAAAGCAGCGCAATATGAACACGGAGAAAAATCAGCGTAATTTTGAAAACAGCCGAAAAAGACACCATCGAAATCGACAAGTGATGGTCGCGGAGGTTGAGGCGTATAATGCAAATGCTGCTTTTGCTGAAGCTTTTTTTGTTGGAAGTCATCTCGGCTTTCTTTCTCAGTTAGTCTCAGTCAGTTCCAAAAGCAAGGCTCCTACATAGTGCAAGAGTATAGCTACTGCAAAAAGTTAAGTGTGAGTAATCCGGATGAAAAAGTTAATTTTCGTCTAAGTGGTGCCGTTGCAAACTTCGTTTGAAGCAGCCCCGAACCCGATTACCTGCCCTGCTGGCGCCAGCCCACGACCACAGTGTGTAAATTTGTGACGGTGACGGACAAATGCGGCTGAACAACGACAACCTCAACGTCAAAATTGGCTTTGAGCAAATAGCAACAACAAGCCATTAGAGCTGATAACACCTTTAGAAATAAAGTACGCGAAGCTCATCAAGTGCTATAAAATACACGCCTTTTTTGGTTTTGTTAATGCAGGCGAAGCAGGCCATCGCCCAGCGGCCGGAAATTTATGGGACCACAACAACAAACTCGCAAGAAGAAATTAGCCACAATAATGCATCTAATTCAGTCACCGCCAACAACAACAGGCAGCCAACGGTAGAGACTTCGGAGTAACGGACCTGTTTCAAGACATAAACTCATATTCTTCTTTACAGGATCGACGGACAACTGCTCAGCGTCACTAGAACCACATACGCCAAAAGCTCCTTTGATTAATATGTATCTTCTATTAAGAGTCCAAGGAGCAACAATGACCATCACGATTGAGCGAGAAGAGTGCGACCAAATCAATACGAAGTTTGGTAAGAAGCATGAAACTCACAATAAAACAAAAACACATTAAAAACATGTCAGCAAAAGCTTGGAACACATAGACATGGTATCGACAGACCGCCGCTTGGCACATAGTTAAATGATGAAAAAGATAATGAAGAGCGTTGGTTACATGCAAGAGTGGTGAAACGTATCATAGTTTGGGATTCAGAGAGGATCTGCTAGAACCAGGCTAACTGGTCAAACTGGTTTCACCAGGGCAGCGGGAAACGATCAAATCTGCAAACTTCGGAATCGATATATGAGCATCAAAAAACTGAATTACACAAATTTGAAATGCGCTTTTTCGAAGGAAGGTAAATGTCTGCGACTGAAGACGACCAACAGGCGAAACTGCGCAAGGATGAAGCTGAAGAATGAGAGAAGTTCCTCCCCACGACAAGAATGGTATCCCTTGTTCATCAACCCGATAGTCCACACACGTAAGCCGAGCGAGCTAGGTACATTTTTACCGTTCTTTCCGAAAGCTATCTGGAATCTAGAGAGACATTGTCCGTTAATTTGGACCTGGACACCGTGCACAACTCATCTTTGAAATATAACAAAAAAACATCCAGTGGTTTTGACCGTGAACATGGCTCATTCATGTGAGCCTATTCAGGAGAAAGTCAGGTCGTCTTTGTTATGTTCAAATCCCTTCTTGATAAGTTCATTATTGTTCTGGAGAGATGGCAAAGTTGTATCATTTGGTTTGATCGCACTCGACGGCTGTATTGCCAAACATGAAATGGAATAAATTGCAAAGCATTACAAAGATCAAAGTGGTTCACTGCCACGCTTAATCTTCTGGAAGTTGTGAAATCACATGTAAACAAACCACATCAGTCTGTACTTCAAACATAATCTGAAACTTTCTCTTGTGTCACTAGATCCGGGCGCTGCTTCATCTAGATTTTGAATATTCTGAAGGCCTACAGATATTGATTCTTCCCTGTTTTCAGTTTTTTGCTTCGTTAGCTTACGCGTTCCGTTGGCATCAAGATCCGTTGAGGTACATCCGTGTACTCATGCGAGGAGCACTTGCAATTTTATTATTAGATTTCAGCCAAACAAGATTCTCTTGTACATGATTAATCAAATCGTTTCCATAATTGACAGTGATGTCCTGCCCATCATAAATCCAGTCGTCAGCTTGGATCATCATGACGAAAGCTGTGCCGTCATACAATGCATCAAATCTCGCGTTGGCCACACAAGCATGATTTGCTAAACCTTCTGTGAATGAAAGTAGAATGAAGAAAATCGAGAAAGCAGTTAAAGTTAAACTGAAAAACCTAACACATATTTCTTCTCCAGTTCGCAACGATGAAGAGAGTATCCTCTTTGAAGTCACAGCCTTCGAAGTGATATCTAACTTCAAACAGCAAACAATGATCTACAGTCACGACTTCCTTCGTTATATTTCTGACGAAGGCATCATAAGCCGGTTATGGCATAATTTCCCAAAGATTTCGACAAATAGGACTGTAATGTCAAATATCTTGCCACCAAACAAAACCTTCTTTTGTCTTGATGTGTTTCTACCTAAATCGAAGAAAACCAACATATTAGACCTATACAGGGGATACAATACATGAGATAAACGTAAGGTACAGTTGAGTCATGCCTCAGCAAGATCATAACGATCCGTGATGACCAATTAATTCCGGCTAGTTTTGGCATCCTGGACCGAATTCTGGCAAACAGGCACCCACTCTCGTTACACCAAGTTGTAGCATCTTTAGGTGCATCTGCCTTGCAGTGGCACATATCCCAATTTCTGGCTGGTCACCAACATCTGCAACAAAATCTAGACATTAGCACACTGTGACAAGCAGAATTCAGTTTACAACAGATTCTCTCGTTGATTGTCCGAATCCAAAACATAATTTAGTACAAGGTATACTTACGGTCATCTAAATGTTCAAATTCTCCTTGTGTATCAAACTTGTAGAATTCCATTCCTGACTTTACTTTGGCGTTGATACACGAGCGACGAGCAAATGCAATCATCCAATAACTATTCCACCATCCAGAGCGTCCCGGCTTGACTGAATTCGACGTATTGTCTCTTGCATGTCTCACGTCTCCTAGAACACAGTTAAAAAATGAAATATTCACACAAACTTTAAAGAAGCAACAATATAAATTAAAAATATAAATAACAAAATATAAATATAAATAAA
>JAQGBJ010004030.1:0-11143 GCA_034698345.1 Sphaeridia pumilis | reverse complement strand
TTCTCTCTCCAAGAATCAGACTTAAGGTCGTCATTACCAGTTCCACTAAGTCGTCTGCCTTGCCTGTACTCCATAAGCGATCGGTACGGCGAAGTTGACGGTTCCAGTATACCCTGCGCCGCCATCTCGACACACTGGAGGTGGTACTTCTCCATCAAGTACGGAGCTCTTTTGTACTCGCCTTTATTGAAGATGGGCATCCCTTCCTTCACAGGTATCCGGACTGGCGCGGTGTTCGCTGACGTCAGAGTAAACTGCGGGTCGAATATATTGTGGAACTCGTCCATCCAATCCTGAAGTGCGTCCCTCATAAACGCCGCTACTTGGACCTCAGTGCCGGCAGCGTTCAGAGCTTGCAGGGCGTGAAGATCGGCGGGCCAGGGGAAGTCGTACTTCTGACGACCGCAGTCGATGGTGACATTTTGCGATGCCAAAAAACTGATGCCTAATATGATGGGGTAGGGCGTATTGGCCAAGACCAAGGCGTCTTCCCAGTAGGTGATTTCTTGGACTTCGAGGTCAATCCGGGCTACTCCTAATGCGGGCACGATGGCTCCTTCAATATTCATATAGGCCTTATTTTGAGGTCGAATATGGAATTCCAACGTCGTCGCCATTTCTTCTGAGATGACTAAGCTAACGGCGCCGGTGTCGACCAGAGCGCTTACCACTCGGGCTTCCATGGAATCGCGGTTGATTACCTTGACGGTTTCCAGGATTGGCTTCAGCGGGTACGCGAAAGTGGAGTCAATGGGAGGCTCGGAGGTCCTAATCCCATTGATGAAGTACTGAGGGACGTACGGAGGGTCCGTCGGTATTTGAGGAGACGTTGGAAGCGGAGTATTTACTCGCTTCTTCCCCTGGCATGCCTGCTCCTCGACGGCCTGACAGGGGTTTATTCGTTTTTTGGAATAATCGCCGCGATGGTATTCTCGGGGCGACCATTCAACGACCAGCAGTTGTCTTTCCAGTGGCCGGTTCTTTCACAGTGGGTGCAAAAGGGAAACGGCTTGGAGGTCGTTTTCGGTTCAGCAGTGGCACTGGTTGAAGTGGTTGTAGCAGCCGTCGTTGGAGTCTTGGAAATTCTCGTGGAAGCGGTGTCAGCGGTCGCTGTCTTCCTAGGGCCATTGCTGTTCGGATTCGACGAAGGAGTGGTGTTCCGGTTCCGATTCCGATTGGTATTATTATTAGCCGGCGTCGTGGATGAAGAGCCAGCGGTAGTAGTTTTCGGCGCTTCCGTATTCTTTGGATTCAATAGAGCGTCTCTGGAAGCTTGCTGTGCGTGGGCTCGGTCAATTTCGATTGCCTCGCGACGACAGTCCAGCAAAGTCTTCGGTTTGGAGACCCTGAAGTGCAATACGTTGCGCTTGTGAATATTCATCGTGATCCGGTCAACAATTTCGGATTCAGGATATTGGATGTCGCGAAGAAGGCTGAAGAGGGCTTCCATCTTATCGACATATTCCGTCGTCTTGCTGAAGTCTACTTGGAAAAGCCTATTTATCTCTTCCGGTATGTCCAGATCTCGGCGATGGTCCGAGAACTTGAGTAGAAACTCGGCCTTCAAATCGCTGTAAGAGACAGCTTGGGCGCTTCTCATACGCTTGCGGTCCATGCCGTCGTACCATTCCCGGTAGGGTGCTTTGGAGCAGCATTTCCGGAAGAAGGCGAACCACTCGTCCTGAGGCTGGTGGTTCTTTTCCATGATTCGTTCGAAGTCCTGGATAACATGGACTGGCAGAAGGTCCTTCGCCATCGTGGGAAAGGATATGGATTGAAGCCTGGTAAATCCCGCATCCATTTGTTGCTGAGTCGGCGCCGAAACGACGACGGGGGCAGGAGCTGAAGAGGATGGGACAGGCGTCGTTATGGCTGCTGCTGGAGCAGTTGAAACTGCGGAGTTTGGCGCCGTAGTCGTTGATGTAGTTGATGTTGGAGCTGGGGTTGAAGGAACTATTGTAGTTCCCGGTGGCTTCGCCACAGTCGCTGTTGCAGTTGGTTGGATCGGTGGCGTTTCGCCTTGATGAGATAGCTTGAGCAGTTGGACAATCCGTTGGACTAAGCGATCCTCCTCGGTGGAGGGAGTAGCCGCAGGCGAAGCCGAAGTGGTCGTAGCAACCTTCGAAGTCGGCGTCGTGATGACCTCAGCAACTGGAGTTACCGGTGGTGGTACCGGCGGCGGGTTAGTAATAGAATTATCAACATCCATCACGCTGACATGATGCTCATCAGTGATCTCGATTACAGGTGGAACAACAGGAGCTGTCTTTGGAGTCTCTTCCCCTGTTCCTCCTAAAACTCTCTTTTGCTCCATGAGGCGCAAAACCCGTGCTCGGAGGATTACACCGTCTTTCGCCGAAGTCGTTTGCAGCTGCGTGATGCTCTGCAGGGCGGCTTCGAAGTTTGTCGGAGGATATGTTGGAAAAACGCCCCGTAATTGAGTGAGAAAGTTCTCGGCTCGAGAACGTACTTGACTCAACTCATCATTTTGTTGACGAAGTTGCGTCATCTGTTGCGAAGATTCTTGAAGACGTCGTTCTTGGCGTTTCAATTGGTCCTCCAGAGTGACGACTTGGCTTTTCAAGGCGACGTTGGGTGGAATATTGGACCAATGGAGATCGCATTTATGTACCTCCGGATTGAAGGTAACTGCAGCCCCCAATTGGGCAATCAAATCCATTAAAGCCCCTTCGAAATTCCTTGCTTTGAGGGTTTCAGCCTCTAACTGGTCGCGGTAAAAAGTAATTTCATTACCGGCCTTGAGGCCCAAAATCTGAGCATCTAAGGACTTAATATGTGCATTTGCTTGATCCAGGGTCTCCTTTTGCAGTTGGACCTGAGCCAGAATAGATTGGAGCTCCTGAGATCGGTGCTGGTTGGACTCAATCTGTCGACGATACAAGTCGATGGTCTCCAACGCCTTATTGTAAGCAGCGACGGCGTTGCATTTGTCGGCATGGGCTGCTAAAGCTGTTCCCTCACATTTCTTCACGGTGGCTTGGAGAATAATCTTGTCTCGATTATCCCTGTCGTGTTGAACGAGGGCTTGATCCAAGGCCTTGGAAAGTTCATCCGTGAGACCTGGACGGCCTTCAAATCGTCGCAGTTCGCCGGCGGCTTGGTCGTACTTATCTCGAAATTCCCGAGCAGTTGCTTGAGCCGCATCGACGCCGGCTTGGTACTGTTCAGGGGTATATGAGTAAGCCGCCAGACGCTGGTTTAAAGCGTTAAGTTCCCCCTGTTGGTACAGAAGCTTCTGTTGCAGGAGCTCCAGCTCAGTGGGGCCCTCATCGCAGGATCGAAACTCGGTGGGGTTGCCACCAGAGGCCGATATACCAGGAGCCGCTGATAGATGGGAGTCTGAACCGCCGTCCATCGTCATCATGTGACGTTCCGTCAGAATGTCGTCCTCAGAGCTGGATGAAGTCTGTACCGCCGCCAGGGGGCGGTTTTTGTCAAACCTCGAACCAGAGGTGTCCTTGGCCACTAACTTGGGTGTGGTCGGAGAGCCCGGAGCTTTGGAGCCTTGCTGAAAAGCAAACTGGGTGCGACCAGCAATCCATGATGGAGAAGGAGGAGGAACGACGTCGCCTTGGTTGAACGTGAAGACGCCGCCAATTGAATGTTGCTGAGAGCCACCGGCGACGGAAAGAGATGGAACCTGAGGTTCAGAGCATGGTACTCGTTGTGGTTCGCTTCTCTGGGTCTCGTAAAGGCGGACGACGCCTCGACCGGCATCTTGACTGGCCATGATGCTGAAGAGGTTCCGGCGTTTTCGGTCTTGATGAGGTGATGGATGGATCGCGGAAATGGAGCTGATGTCGAGCGTCGGCGTGGGACGCGACGGGGTGCTCATAGAAGAGTAAGAAATTGGGCGCTTACGTTTTTTGGCGTCGACAATGTAGCTCAGGTCGGTGTCCATGGATATCCACAGGTCCGGCAAGATGAAAGCTGTCTCGGGTTGAGATGATCCTCCTTGGACTCGGTGGTCTCGGGGTAAGATGATCCTCCTTGGACTCGGCAGATTCGTCTTGGGGCAAGCTGGTACTCCTTGGGTCACGTTAGACGACGCTGGTACAGTTGGCAATTTCACCAAATTGGCAATAGTCAAATCTCACTTCGCAAATGTCTTAATGAAATAATTTTATTCACAGACGTCGTCATGAACAGAAAGTCTGGATCTCGTGTGGGATTTCTAGATACATATCTACCGTGTACTATTGCACGCTACTGGGACATATTGCCAGCTAATTATTTATCAGAGTCCCTTTTTACAAAGGAAAAAATTCCAAGTTGTATCATACTTAATACAGAATCATCCGACGGCCCCAACCCCAGTGGCCAGCACTGGGTATGTTTAATAGGAACTGCCAAGTGTTTGATTTCATTTGATAGCTATGGAAAGCAATTATCAGAGTATGGATTCTCGGTAAAAGCAAAGAGTGTAAACAAAAGCCTCCAAGGAGATTCAAATCTCTGTGGGCTCTACTGCCTCATGTTCATACTACACACTTTGAAAGAGAAATCTCCAATGCGTTTTTATAAACATTTCACGAGCAACAAAAGGCAACGACTTGAAAGTGCTGGAAATGTATCAGTCGCTTGAACCATGACAAGGGAAACAGAGAAGAAGAAAAGTACCGATCCAAATCTGCTGCAAAAGATAATGCAGCTTTTAAATATACTTGCCCTTGCTGGGGCCGTGCTTTCCATCGATTGTGAAGAGTTTGTGAGTCTCGGTAAAAAGTTTTACGTACATGAAAATGGCAAGACTGAATGCCGCCAAAAGCTGAAGAATTACGTTCTAAAGGTTGTTGATGAGCACGACTGCTTGATTGAGAAGGGTAAGTTTGTGAGAGAAAATTACAAGGTCATCATGCATTTGTTGAAATTTTTTATAATTTATGCTACTTGTTTCATTGATAACATTCAACGCTGGACCTTGCGGTACCAAGAAGACACAATGTCAACGCCCGTAAGGAAACCACCGACGACAGCAGCGCCATCTATGGAGCCACCAACCGCCGCACCGGCAACCACCAGGCCTTCAACCACCACCGAGCCGTCAACCACCGTCGCAACGTTTACCATCACAGAGCTGTCAACCTCCGCGCCTTCAACCATAGCTACAGTGCCCGCTCCGCGACTCCGGCCTGAACCAGTGACATCAAGTGCCGTAACCACCCGTCGACCAAGGATCCAGGAACCAGTAAAGGCATTAGGCGCCACAGCAACTGTCTTGAGTGGCCAGGCTGCCACCACCACACCAAAAGCGTTTGCAGATGAGCCCGCCAAACAGGTATGTTTACCACCAACTTTTCACTTGACTCGATAATAAATATATAAAATACTGATCTTCCCCGTTATAATTGAAACAGTTGGATCCATGGGCCTACAAGTTGAGGAGAAAGCAGTGGAGAAAGCCTTGAGCATGCATGCCGCCGCCCAGAGCGTCTCGACCCGGATACCCTTGCATGGATCCGCAACAACCCGGCCTTGACCGATCCTTCGAAGTGTAATGAAGTTGGTGTCAACATTCCACAGCTCATGCTGGATAAACTAAATTCAATTATGGATGAACTTTGTAAGAATTTGGAAATAAAAATGAACTTTAAATAGAACTGTGTTATTCTCTTTTAATATTAGCAGCACCTTATAACCGTAAAATATTCAGCGCCATCTCTGGCATCATTTAGGATACTGATAAATTATCATCTTGCTCAGATAATGTAATGAATAATACGAAGGCCCAAATCAGGGCTCAGTTTGACTTTACCTGTTGGGAAAAGAAGACCTAAGAAAGAATTGAAATTTTACACTGTGTGTGTGATGAATTACCATGGCCCTATCACAAGAAGTCGCTCTCGAGCTAGGGCTAGCATTGAGGGATCGTCTGATTGACACTAATGAACGATCAACTCATCCACGAATAATATCCAAGATGCATGAAGTCGGAGCAGCTCAGGATAAAACAAACAGGCAAATAAGAGATATAACAATCAAACTGCATGAAGCCACCAAAGCAAGCGGGATGACTCAAACTCAGATGAAAGACCAACTTGCAAAACTTGTAAGTCAGTCGTAAACAACGGATCCAAACCAAACGATTCGGCTACTAGTCGCTAGACTAGGCCAAAAACAGGTATCCGATGTTGAAGCTGATTTGAACCGGTCAGTCGAAAGTGAAGATGATGATTGGGCTTCTACCGTGGGCAGTCCTCCACCAACAAAAAGTTTTGGAGCGCCAGTCGCAGCATCTTCGTTTCTAAGCAAATAGGGAATCCGTTCCAAATCTGACGGGCTGAACGTTGGGGAAGGCAAATACCAGGAGGAACTTTGGAGAGTGTGCTACATTACGTAACACATGAAGAAGCCAAAGACAAGCCCATAGGTTTATCTGCCGTTATGAGAGCTTTGTCGAGTAGTGATTATGTGAATGGACCTCTGTCGGTTCGCTTTATAAAAGAAATGATTGATCAATTTGTGCCAGCTAAGGCATCCGCTCGCCAGGAAAAATCAGGCATTCCAAAAATTGGTCACGTGTTAAAATGGAACAAAATAAAGTAAATCAAGATTTATTCTTTGAACAACATGACTGACCACAATGAATTTTTTTCGATTTTGTGGAAATAGGCATACAGCTCACTAAATTAACAACATGTTCGTCATTGAACCTATAATTACCGAACTTAAACTGTTCATAAAACCTTTGAAAGTTCAATCCGGACACTGCAAACTTCAAATAATGAGCTGCATACTGACCACACGCACTGCTCCCGTAACTCTGAAGTCTTGTAGGCCCCATCTTGATTCGCCTCCCCAAACGAGAAACGAATGTTTCAAAGTCGGGTCCATACTCTCGCAAATCCGTGCCGTAACTGCAGAACCCGAAAGCCAGAGAGCGGCGGCGTGGAATAAAAGATACCCAGTGCAGGCCCCCATGGCTACTCGGTTTTGTGTTCACAATATAACACTGGTCCACGTTATGGTCAATCACAATTTTCGCAAGATAGTCACAAGGTATAACATTATACTTGACTCTTGATGCATCAAAAAGACACGACAATTTACACAACAACTGATTCGTGTCTATTTTACACGAGCGAATAATCTTTGAACTTAACACTACGATCGTTATGAATTTCCAAACAGCTCCGGTCCCCACCGGAGTACCCACCGCTCTGACATGTCTTGTGTATGGTACCCACCATACACAAGACATGTCAGAGCTTCGCTCGCGCTGGGACTAAACTTCTCCTCAATTCTACAAACATCATAACTCGGAGGGGTATTTGATTGTGAACTGTTAGTCAAATTAAAGCTGTGGAAAGCATGTTGGCGCTTGGAATGTTCATAAGTCAGATCCAACGACTCAGATTCTTCCAGATTCAAGCTTGAAAATAAGTTGATATCTGCATGCATATATGAACCTTGAGCATAATTCATCTCGGAAGGTCCTGGCGTGATTTGCGATCCATTAACCATGGGATTCACGCTACATACGTTTTGGTGTGAAAAACCAAATGGGTTCAAGCTTCTATCTCCATTTTAGGCTTTTGAGGTTGTCAAGCAAATGATCACGCGATATGGCAAAATACTGCACAGTATATTCTCGTTTATGACCTGGTCGGTGTCTTTCGGAATAGTGAATGTTTCGATGTCTGTCTTGAGCATTGGATAGAGAGCGGGAGTTTGATTCCACTTCGTTAGAAAGGATAGTAAAACGGAATCCATTACTTGGAATTTTGGAACAATCAGTTTTGCTTCTTTTATGACGGCCTTGTATTTGACAACTGCATACGATGCCGCATCATGTTTCAGCAAAAACTCCCTTGAACTTCGGTTGAAATTCAGGCGCAAGTCATTCGTTGGTAACAACCACCTTGGTTGGCGGAAGAAATCGATATTGGGTCTGAACAGGAACACGATCTGTTTTCTCTAAGCAAGTCCTTGACGTTTTTGGTGACCATCATTCACTGCTACGTCGAACTCTCGTGATTCTCCTTCATAAAACCCGTATGATGGGCCAAGACACTTGAGATGGTCTTTCGAATATCCCAGTATCGTGTCAATATACGCCGTGTATGCATGGTTGTAGTTCGAAGTGGTAACCAGTGTTTCATTGATTGTTAGGTCAACCTAGAGAATTGAAATGATGAACATTCCGCACAAATCATTTTTTCCAACTTCTTTAGTTTACCTTTTCGAATAAACTCTCAGCCATGTTATTCACCGGTGAAAGCTGAACGGCGATGATTTTATCAGCACCGTTCGCATCTTTGTATTTGAAGGGCGTCACAACTGGGTTGTTCTTGTCATCCTCCGCGGCCAGAAAAATGTATTGTATTTTATCAAGGGCCTTAAAATGAGTTTCTGACCCCTTGAAATGGAACTGAATTGGCACAATTTCGTCAGCATACGAATTTATCGTAATATTCAGAATACTGAGCATTCGTAAAGCTGACATCAGAAGCTTGAGACCCATGTAAGTTCAAACTGCTATTTACAAAGGTGAAAGGCAAATCAGAACGTTCGGTTTCGGCAAGGAAAGCCTTTCTCTTTCTTGTTCGCCCCATGATTCAGTCGAACATACTTTGCTTAAAACCTAAATTTCTGAACTTTGCGCTATCAATGCGCTTTTTACGCTGATCGCCTTTGGTCTTCTTCTTCTTCTGAAATCTTTTCGATTTTGACTTTCTGGTGTTTTCTTTGTAGCTTTTTGTAAATTTTTCTCCTTGATGGTCGTTTTTCCAACTTTGGATAATTTTGAATTGATCCTACGACGCCGCTTGCGCTTCCTCCCACTCCCATCTTGTTCTCCCAAATATTCGCAATTGTCTTAACAGCGGAGGAGCCGTGTTCTTGCCAGGACTGTTCAACGTTCTCCCCTTTGATCACATCAGACAACACTTGTTTTGCAGCTGTTTTTGCGTGTGGTAGAACGTATTTCTTCGAAGAAGGCACCAATTTGCGTGCAAATGCTGCCAGCAACGAAGAAAAGGCTCCCGAACCTCTCTGGCGCCTTTGGGCAGTGCCAGCGCACTGCCCAACAGAACTGGGACACCCGCGTAATACGGGTTGACAACTGTCATTTGGCGGTTATACATTTTTACAGGTACATTTTCCGGCGAAAATGGAGGGTCAAAGAAATAGGAGAAAAGTTAAAATCCACTGTATCGCCAGTTCCAGTATTTACGTGGATAACTATCGTATCGAAACTAGTTTGGGACAGAAAGTGGTATGTCGTGTCACTTCCGAACGTATAATGGCTCAATTGTCGATATTTACCTTGATAAGGTAGGATCCGCAAGCATGGGGCGAGGGTACTAGCCATGAACAGAGGTTTCACAACGTTGCAATACAGGGCCAGCCTGGTTGAGACAATATTCATAAAGCACGGTGACTCACCTTTCAGCTGTAAAGTCGGCTCTTGTAAAGCACCAGTTTCTTTGAAATCAGCTTCAAAATTACTTTCGTTCAGCCCCAGAATATCGGCCACTTTCTTTGCGAATCTTAGCCTGGTGCGTTTCTTAATGTCCCACTTATAGACGGCGGTTTTTTATGTCGAATTTTGGACATCATTATCCAGCTGAGAATATTCCTAAAATCTCCGTTTGTGCATCAAAGTATGTCGAAATTATGCATAGCGTACCAGTTATTCATCATATTATTCCTCAAAATTTCCGTCAAAACTACGAGTCAACGACAAATTCCTTGAGGTTTGTATACAAAATAGGCAAATTATATTGCACAACCAAGATTTTTTCAAAATTATGCTCGAAGAATGTTTTTGAAAGCTCGGAAATTTCCAGCTCACTGCAACAGTAAGCGTTTGCGCGCAAAATTTTGATGTTATACGGGAAAAATGCAGTTTGAAGCCCATTATTACCTTGAATATGCAATATGAAGCCAATTATTCCTTTAAATATGCAATATGTCAGTTTAGATGGATTATGCGAAATTATGCATTTTGAAACTTGAAATTTCGGGCTCTTGAGTGTCAAAACGGACTCTTGCCAAGTTTCGCGGCTGGAATGCCAGCCGATAAACAGATGCAATTTCATTAGAATCCGTTGTCTACCCATTTAGTAGTTGCTGTGAACATTCCGTTTTCTATTCCAATGTTTTCGAAATCAATGCGAGATTTCAACTGGTCCATCAAGTCTTGTTCTGTAACAATTGGTTTCAAGGCAGTATATGTTGTCACATCTTCGAACGTGTTGTGCGACACTTTGACAATTGACTGGGCACCAGAATTTCCACCATTATGTGGTTCAGGAATTACATCTATGGCCTTACAATTTTCTGAACCAATCTACGTCCAATGAGGCAGAATCACTGGAACTTTCATCTTCGCCAGATGCTTCCTGTTCTTCTTCGCTGGATGCTTACTCTTCCTGCTCAATTGAATCCTCAGTCGAACTTCCAAGCCCAACCAAAAATTCGTGGGAGTCAGTGCTTTCCGGCTTTTCTCGTCGTGATGGTTTTGTCTTTGACTTCACAATTTCCATTATTTTAGGGCATGACACCTGAAGTAATATTCCTCCTTTCTTAAGAACTGTATGACCGTGAATATATTCACAGCTCAGTAGACCCACTTCGTATTCACCTTTACCGAAATCCAATCGATTCACAAGTCTGTTCTTAAAACTACTGACAGTATTTTCAGGGTATATATCGGTGCTTGCATTACTCAGGAGATGGACAACAAAATCCGAATCCATTTTTGCAAGAAGCTTTGGTGGTACCGGGATTAGAACCGAGCAAAAGTACAAATTGAACTTCGATATCTTACCGTACCGACGTTCAGTTTGTACTGAATGTAATCGGCATTTAAGTGGCTTTAGGTTGCGTTAGACTACTACTGAAAACGTTCTGTGGAGAATCATATAACAAACACACGTGGGCATTGTATTTAATGCTAGCTTCTCTCTATGACACCAGCCCATCAGCAAAATTTAACATGTGGTCTTATTGGTGGCGTTATAGCATTGTGGGTGGACGGGAAACTAACTGCTCCAAGAACTGTATGTTCGAGAGGAATAAAATGAGAGTAGTCAATGACAGTTTCATATGAGAAAACGCTGTCTGACTCTGATGATGGAGATGTCAATTTGGATATCGAGGGTTGCGGTGGCCATTG
>JAQGBJ010004029.1:0-11145 GCA_034698345.1 Sphaeridia pumilis | reverse complement strand
GGACATGAGAAGAGTAATTAATTATACGTTAATGAATTGTCAACTATGTACTAACCTGCCCTTGCTTTGTGGGTTATGCAAAAATTTTAGTCGAAACTATATATATCACAATATTGTATTTTAGACGCCACCTTTGACCGCAAAGTCTATAAAATATTCTTGATGCGCTTCTCAGTCTCTCTCAGTCAGCAGTAACATCGTTTCACTAATTTTTTCATTTCTCAACTGCAGTAATACAACCTAATTGTCCTAATAACGATTATCGCTGGCGCCGCCGCAGTCTTTAATAGCACACAAGGCCATAAATGTAACTTGACACTCTATGACACGAAGAATTTACCACTTGTGTCTATAATTTACTTGGCTGTTTGTGAAACAAGTTCAGCAACTTTTTACGTTTACGTTTGGGTAAACCACCTATGACTATTTACTATTATGAGCTGGAATAAAATTAATCGTTAGGGCTAAAATCCTAGAAGCGTACCAATTTTGATGAATTTCTAATCATTCCGAAAACACTATTCCTCGGCGGAGAGACAGCTTCACAAAATGTTTGAATATCTATTTCACTTAAACACATAATCAAGTCAAGTTATATTTTTACACTTCCGCACAAACAATTTTGTTAAAGCTGCATTATTTGACTATAGTTTTTCAGTTTTTACAATTCCAAAGGTGTTCCAGAAGCTACTTCTTTTGGCCTTGTCGTCAAGACGAAGACTGACTTCAAAGGTCCATTCGCCTGGACAAAATCTCGCTGATTATCTCAGGTCCACTGATTCTTAAAAGTGCGGTGGTGGTCCTTGAGGAAGTTGAAGTGCTCCAATGATTTAATTTTTTGTTCCAGTACCTGGAAGAGAACATAAAGCAAAAAATTGTATGGCTGCCAATGAAAGCTCCATCTTACGCAACAAAGGTTGACGATAATCTGCAATGCTTGTGGCATGTAAAAATTTGAGGGTGATCGGCACCAAATACTATCATCAAATTCCACTATTTCTGAATTGAGTATAAATATTTTTGTTTGCAAATATTCTCCCACAAAAACTAGATCTTGAAACAGAAGCTCTTTTAACTGCCATTAGTGATATACAACCTCAACAAAATAGTCATGGGGCCCTAAACCTGTCAATCAAAACCTGAACCCTTCAAGTACCCCTTTATAAACCGGACTTTTATGACACTTTTCCCTCCAATATTTCTGTCGGTCAGTCAGTCAGTCAGCTCCAGATTTTTCCTGCTTCACTTTCTTCTGTTCAAAAAATTCTCAAGGTCACTCGATTCCTTGAAACTCCTCCCTTATAGTTTTAAAGTTCATATTCAAAGCTGTACATCCTGTTCCCTGACCTTTCCACACGAATTCTCAATCTACCTTTACAAAATCATCATATTTGCAAATTCTCAACTCCATAAAATTCGCCACTGCCATTACCTTCACAAACTCCCATTCAAATATCACAAATTCCTCTTATACGGATCCATCTCCATCTTTTTTGTTGTTATTACCTCACTCAATGGAATTACCTTTTGAAAAAATTAATTAATTATGTATTCTCAACATGGCCATTTTCATCCTGCCGTGTCACTCAATCGGCCAAAAGCGTGTGCGCCTGCCTTGATAATAATTCACGAAAAAATTAACATAATTTATCCCCATCAACCCACGTGCAAATATCCTACTTTAAATCCCTAAAACACCTCCTTAAAGCCCTTTTCATGCATTAGCAAACATGAATTCTGACGCTGTTTTCCCGTTCCAACGCTTGAATTTACTCGCTCATATTATTTCCTTCCACCGCGCCCTATACAGCGATAAACAACGTTGACGGGCTCACTCGCAGCGTCGTTTCACAGAATACTAATTACCTTTCTGTTATCTAACATTATTCGACGGGAAAATAAATGTCTTCCCGTCATTCCAGTCAGTCCAGTCGTCGGAGCCAGCAGCAAGTTGAGTGACGTGACGTGTCCCAACCTCGTTCCTGCGCCCCACCAATAAAACTCATTAGTTGCCTTCAAACCTGCCATACAAGAGTCAGTTTATAGCCATTTTCAATACCTGCACATTGCCGTCCATTAGCCACTTGACCACTTGCTATGCACTCGGTCCTGACTGACGTCGTCTCGCTTGTCAGTCAACATTTAAGTGCATCTGCATGCATACAGCATATATTCATTACACACCGAGCACTAATTCTTGTCCATTGGTCAGTTTGTCGACTTCAGCCTTCACTCCGCCCAGAAAAGGTACTCAAATCCCGAGTTTTCTGAAAGACAAAACAATTTTATCTCCAAAGTCTATAATTTTCTAGTTGAGCAAACGTTAATTTTATATTAAATTATCATGCCATACTTTAATGCCGTTTCGTAATTTTCTGGTTAACTAGAATCTCAGTTTAGATTTATTTTCGTCTCTTGGTGGGTTATTATTCCTATTAACATTTGCTTCAGAAAAGTTGGCTCACTCGCCCTCCGATTTTTACAGGCGTAAAAAATTCTGATCTTATATTTTTCTCGAGCTCTTTTTTATTATTACATGATCGTTCAAATAACACGCTTCCCCTTTATGTTACACTGTAACTGGACTCATTGTTCACCTCGTTGATGACAATCAAAGGCCAATTTGTTGCTTGTCCTTCCTTGAAATTCTCCATCTGATCTCTTGTTTCCTTTTCTTTCTTGTTCCCATCTCATGTCTTTTTGCTACTGATTCAATTTGTTCTCATCTGTCATTTGTCATTTTACAGCTTCTTAAAAAACATTGAAAAAACCTCATGTCTCTGCATGCTTTGTCATATCCTTTGAAAACATCAAGGCCAATTTGTCCACCTCATTTCAACTCACTACTGCTGCTCCACTAAATTCTTATAACATCCAATACAATTCTAAAAAAAATCTCCCCTCCTTCCCCCGCCCCTCTAACGTCTATCAAAACTCACAACAATTACACGACTCAAGTTACATAATTCTCCTCGTTGATTCCCATTAAATCTCCAGCGCCATTACAAGTTGCATCATCGACATTGTTGTTCTCGACAATTGCATCCAATTCTTCCCCTTCTTGATCCTGTGCATCTCGTAAATCCAACCGTCTAATTTCCCTTCACATCTCCAAGATCAAAATGCAATCTCTTCCATCACGTCTATTACCGAATAAAAAACTCGTTCCAGCTCTCTTTTTCCAAAAGCTTCAAGGATGAAAATTTTTCATTCTCCATGTGCTCACCCCCCGTCCACCCAGCAACACATTATTATAAACATGAGCTGTAATCATAACTTTTCCATGTCTGCGCATAACAGCCATTTATTCCGCCTCCCTCTCGCTTCCAGCCCCGTCTAATAATCATAATAACAAATGCTATATTACACAAATAATAACATGTTATTACACCATCCAACTCGGGGCTCATTCGAGACCTTTCCCTATTACATTCTTGCTCTCATCTCAACCCATCGTCTTCTTTCCCCTCCAAGACGGCTCGTCATTATCGTTATTTTCATTATTATTACCCTTATTATTATTAACATTTTTCCACAAAAACTCCCACCCCGTTCCATTCCGTCCAACCAGGATCATGTATTTTTCTCTGCTCTTTTTTGCCCATCTGCTTCTTCCTCACCTGTCTTGCCTTCTTCTTCACTTGATATCGCCTTATTCCACAAGACGACGTCTCTTGTCATCCTGTCAGACGAGGCAGCGGAACAAGACATGTCTGTGTGGAGGTTTATCATTAAAAACAGCATTCTTCCACCACATAGTCGTAGTTCTAATAGCCAAACGCAACGTTGAATAGCAACGTTAATTGCCTCCATCTCCATACCTGTAAATCTTATGCTCTTCTCCCCCTCCTATGCCTGCCGTCCATTCCAAACTCGATGCGTTCCTATAATCCATTAAATTACAACCTTGTAACTTCGGCCTGCCTTTCAAACCCACGCAAGGAAACGCCATTATCATTATCTGCTATTCAAAGTACAGATTGTATGGCTCCAAACGACTTTCGGACCAGGCAAGAAGGAGGCTCAAAATGGCCTCGTCCTCATAGACACGGCTAAAATTGTTTGTCTGCTATCAGAGAGACTATGGACTAGAAGCTAGGTTACCAAATATTTTTTCAAAAATTTGCAACACTTTGGCCCGCTAGTACAAAAGAATCCAACTTCAAAGCCCAAGTCTCCAAGTGGTTTTATATTATGGCAACAACCTCGTAAATTCCCGATCCAATTCAAACTCTCAAAATTCCACCAAAATCGTGTACAATATGGCAACACCAAAATCTGACACCGAAACCGCCTCCCATTCTGTACATTTGTTCATTTCCCTGCCATTTCCCTCCAAGCGATCAACGCAACAATGGCAATCAAATACACACGAAATTGGCCATTCCATTTACATCACCACTCAATCCATCGACGTGTACAACACACCACATTCTTGTTTCCATTCTCTTACATAACAATAAAGCCAATCACAGCCGTGATTTAAATCTCCATCTCGAACAATTCAATGCGAAAAAATGTAATACATGGAAATTTGTCGAGAGATTTGAGAATCAAGTCGTGTACAAACCAGCGAATAACTGGTTTTAGTTTTTGTATGCTCATTTCTCAACTGTTTGCGAACTTGTAAATCTTTTGCATCTTGTATAAGAAGTTGCATTTTAAACGGCAAAAACTTGCCATTTCTGACTGAGACCGCCTCTCACTGACAAATAACCCTTTAACCAGATCACAATTTTTGTAAGCGCTCAGGAATATTTACCAGCTGCTATGCACCATACTGGCTCAGTCAGCCATGTAATCAAACGCCCTGGGCTAAAAATTGCCTGAGGCAAAAGTATAATATTTCCACCAAGTTTTAGTCACACAGTTGGCTCATTTCTTCCCACTCAACTCGAATCGATTCTTTCATCCATCTTTTTCAACTTTTTGTAATGGTTTATAATATACAGGCTGAACAAGCTTCTTGCTCCTCACCACGACACGACTCGATTGCTCACTCAACCCTTTGAGCACTTGAATCATCCATTACGTTAATCTCTTACAGCGCCATCAATTCCACAACCCCCAGCCGTTTCATATCCTCGTATGTGAGATTATACCTTGTGATGTAAGTAGAAACGGTTCATATGTTTCATTTTTTATATCTTGTAGTCAATCCACCAGCAGACTTGAGAATTTTTTGTTTGGAGGAGGAGGAGGGAAGAAGAAGACCAACCGTAGTTTGGTATTCATCCGTTAATCATTTCAAGATCAATTTCAACTTAACCAAATCTTTTGTTTCGTACTTGCCCAGCATCTAAATTACTTATTGTGAGTTTGATGCAAGTCAAGTGTACCTGGGACAGCCGGAGCAGACGGGAATTTGTATACAAACCTTCTACTTTTTACCATTTCCAAGCCCATCTCAGTAATTTATGCTCATGGTTTAATATCAAGCACGTATTTTTCTTGATTGCCCACCACCACCACATCAACTCACCTGAGTCAGTTTTCAGCTCAGACTTTAACAGAGACTTTTGGATAGCCCAATTCCAGCCCCCATTATCTCCACCTTCACATGCTTTTCTCCCGGCGCTACACGACGCCATACATTACGAAAAACATAACATCGGGTTGTTATTATCTCCTCCATTCACCTGCATTCAGGTTTAATCAAACCAAGTCGTAAGTTTGAGCCTGATCGGAAGCATTGGTTTGCCTACACAGGTGGTTCAGAAAGGTGTAGGATTCAACAATGAATTTAAAATCCTCAATTCTTTTGAATATACTGCTGCTGTTACAGTTTTTGGTATATTTTGAAAAAAGTAATTAGACTAGTACTTGAATGCCAGTTTCCAGAAATGCCAAAGAAATGTTAGACTGACTTGAGTTTGTTGCTTGTGTGTCAGGGAAAATTACGTCAAGCCGCCTCTAATAACGATAACCGTTAAGGATAAACGACCACGTTACACGTCCGGCAAAATTCACCGACATGCACTGACATTTGACATTACTTTCCCACATATCACTAGTCGTTTCCTCGACAATCCACAAACGTCACTCACGTCCCCCTAATGTTCTCATGTCAAACTGGACAACTGCTGGATCTCGTCGTCTCATTCACAATCATTGCTTTTCCCATTATCGTTTTCCCGGACATTCCTGGACGCTGGCTATAGGCTGGAAATGAGTTTTTTCCAGCGCAACAGGACCGCTATCAGAATAAAAATTCGGACAATTTGGAATAGTCACCAGCTTAATATATATGGTTGCTTGTAGAAATGTCTTTTTCGATTGGACCACACAAAATGCTCTAGTGGTTGTGGAACGTCAGATTGAGACCGTTTGCACAACAATTCAGCCCAAAGCAATTTCCCTTTATGCTGTCATCATCACTTGCATCACCTTTCGTTTTACTCCCAAATGTAATTGTGGATCTCTCCAGTCTTTTCTGCAATCGCTTTGTGGAAAAATATTATTCAGTTCAGTTTCCTTCATATAGTCTAGCATGTTACCCGGAAAAAATATTTTCTAAAGCCCTTATATATATTTCCGGCTTTAGTTCCATTCTACAACAAATTGCTCCCTAATCCTAGAATATTTTCCACCAAATTCCAAAATATGTCCAAAAAGCGCCAACGCTTTGAAGCTCTTTGACCAACAAAATTTGACATTGGATTTGGCAATTGTCCATTCGCATCCAAAACAGCACTTTCTACCACTTTTTTTCTTCCTACCTTCTTCCAAAACTAATCCCCAGACCAAACAGCAGCTATTACATATTTCTCGTTGAAAATTTTGCTAAAATGCAATTTTTTTGTTACTATATATCATATAATACTTCGCTATAATATAACGCCATTTCTTGTACAAGCAAAAACTGTACCCTTTAAATTCTCCTATTCCAGCTTTCCATAGCCTATTGCTCCAGCAATTTCCCTGATTCTCACAGCCATTTCATTTTCTCTCTCAGCCCATCTTGAGGCTCGTTCCCGACCCTTGTTTCTCACTCTTCATTCCTCATCCGCAATCCCACATGCATTTGATCCAGTCATTTTCTCTTCTCCTCCGAAAGCCCAATCCGGTTCCAGGCTTCTCCATAATCATCCTGGAAGAAGAAGCATCAGCAGCGGAATGTGTGTGTCTTCTTTTCCCAGTCAGCCATGCAGATACCGCCGCATCTTACTCAGCATCTTTCCCTCACATTTTCCGCAATACACCTTGTCATGACAGCCAGCCATTTTCCCATTTTCCCAACATGTTTCCCCACTTTAACCTCATTCAAAACCCGCCTCTTTCCATGCTTTTCCCCTCTTCCCGAGCCATATCACACAGTCATCATACTACCGCATCTCACACCAAATTTCATCCACCCGCCATTACATCATCTTGCTTCTCTGCCTCTAGTCTGTAGTCGTTCGTTTCCATATATCAACATGAGCTTAAAATTTCAATATCCCTAGCCGTAACAGAAGATGCCCACCGGGCGGAACCGCAACTGTTTCCGGAAACTCGCTCCTATCACAGCTAAAGTGTTGGAGAGATAACTTGCATCCAAAAACTGGAAATCCGCCACTTGTTCCGTCTAAATCACCATCATTTCACACACTAGGCTCCTTCGAGATAGCCATGTCTCTTGCACGGATATTGTGACAACCTGCCATCAGGCAGGTTTGAAAGCAAGATAATTTTTCTCTCGACGTAGCCTAGGAAATATCTATCCACGTTTTTGAACACTTGAAACTTTTGCTCAAACGGCACCGAAATCTAACTTAATTTCCATGAAATTCTGATCTTTTTCTGCACCGTTAGAAGCCAAAAGCCCCTTTAAAACCGTTATATTCTGAAAAATCCACCATCAATAAAAAGCTTCTCGATACAGCCTTCCTTTGATCCGTCAAACAATCCCCCTTTGACCCTCTGTCGTAAACCGTTAAATCATACAAAACTGCCACCTACGCACTTTCCACTTTCCTCAACAAATCCTTAAAAACGTTACTCTAAAATGGTTACGCAATCTTGTCGTGTGTCACAGCCATAAAGTATCCTTTAAACCCATAATGCAATCTTGTACCTGCGAACGGACAACACGCTATAAAACTGAACCGTGTCTGCCGCTATTTCAACAACGCTATCAAAGGTTACCCTTTTCGTAGTTTTCATGGCCATTTTACAAGGTTTTACTGTCCTCTTAAAAGCTTGGGCATTCCGCAACACTCACAAAAATTGTTTGGCAATCTTCCGGCAGATGTCGCTATTTTTCATCGGTTTGGGTAGATACTATAATATTTTTGGGTTGGGACAAGAAGATGGATTTTGGCAGCTACCTTTCTCGAAGTTGCCAACCTCTGTAAAAAATTCCCAAACTTGAAGTACATTGACTGACAAGTACTTGTTCTGACAACGTTAGGTACCGCAGGCAAATATAACGGCGAATTTGATTCATGGTTCCAGGTACTTTTGGTAATCTTTGCGCCACAGGTACAAACAAAGAGCGGGTCGGAATGGCGACAGCCAATACCAGTCAATACCAAGAATTGGCACTTCAGCTTGAACTCGAATACCCTCGAATAGCTTGGAGTTACGCAAGCTTGCGGTCTTTATTGCAGGTCACTGAACACAAGAGTTCTTGCTGGAGCAGCGCTGTAATTTTCGACCTTTTTCGTGGGTATAAAAGCGCGCAGCGCGGCGCTTTCAGTCATTGGAAGACCGAACCGAGACCAACCACACTCAACTCTCTGCCACGTACCAAGAGGAAAATACGTCTCACAAGGTATTGTATTTACCCACTTCACCGATTTTGCCCCGTTTCTTCCTTAAGATACTTGAACTTGAAATTTACAAAATATTTTTCTATATATTTCCAGATGAAAATTGTTCCCCTGCTACTGGCACTGGCTTCCTTGGCCGCTGCCCGAAGTGCGACCTTGGATGTCTTGGCTACCCAGCAACCTCCTCAGGTCCCATCCGGCGACAACTCGACGGCCAACTTCTGGAGGGCAGCCCAGGCCTTCCTCGACCAGTTCAAGTGGGGAATGGACGTCCAAATGAACGACACCACAACCATCGTCATTGCGGGACCAGGCAGAGGAAAGTATAGGCAAGATTCAGCGACAGAGCCATTCAAACTTCCGGTTTCCACAAATTCAAGCCACTTAAACGTCATAGTGACCTGGCACAAAGAAGAAGATCCGTCAAACCACCAAACTCCAGGTCAATTGTCAGTGACCGCTGACGGAGTCCAGGATGGTGCCCACGAAGACCACCTTTCTTTGAGCGGGAATGACGTCAAAATCGACAACAACGACGGAAGTTACCCTTCAGCCAGCGGCCAAGACATCGAGTTACTCACTTCAGATGGAAATCAACTTGAAGCAGGCATTAACGGATTCCAGATCCAAAGGCCTGGCGGGGGAGGCCATCTCAGGGTCAACTGGTCAACAGTCAAGGCGTCCAATTCTATGGTTAGAAATTAGAATCCGTCAACCATTTGATTTTAAATGCCCCTTGATTGAGTCGATAAATTGGCTAACATATTTTTTCCCGCCCCTCAAATTTCATAAATTATAGATTCAAAATTTTGTATTGTTGTGGAACCAAAAGGTGGTAAATAAAGACTATTGGCTTTTACGTTTTTTGACGCTCAACTTTTTCTAAAATATTTAGTATTTTTTAAAAAACTTCAAGTTTGTTAGTTTGTTGAGCCAGCAGTCCAACGCATTCATCATACCAACTTGCACTCAAAGTACACACCTTCTCTGGGGTCATCCAGTGCTTTTGCTCTTCTTGAAAGTTACTCCACAGGTACCAACAAAGAACGGATTCCATTGACCGCAACTACCAAGAATTGGCACTTCATCATGAACCCGAATACCCTCGAATAGCTTGGAGTTACGCAAGCTTGCTGTCTTTATTGCAGGTCACTGAACACAGGAGTTCTTGCTGGAGCAGCGCTGTAATTTTCAACCTTTTTTTGTGGGTATAAAAGCGCGCAGCGCGGCGCTTTCAGTCATTGGAAGACCGAACCGAGACCGACCACACTCGCCTCTCTGCCACGTACCAAGAAGAAAATACGTCTCACAAGGTATTGTATTTACCCACTTCACCAATTTCGCCCAGTTTCTTCCATAAGACGCTTGAACTTGAAATTTACAAAATATTTTTCTCTATAATTTCAGATGAAGCTTGTTGTCCTGCTACTGGCACTGGCTTCCTTGGCCGCTGCCCGAAGTGCGTCCTTGGATACCTTGACTACCCAGCAACCTCCTCAGGTCTCCTTAGGCGACAACTCGACGGCCCCCTTCTGGAGGGCGGCCGAGGCCTTCCTGGACATATTCAAGTGGGGAATGGACGTCCACGTAAACGGTACCAAAACCATCGTCGTTGCGGGACCAGACAGAGGAAAGTATAGGCAAGATCCAGCGACAGAACCATCCAAACTTCCGGTTTCCACAAATTCAAGCAACGTCGTCATAATGAGCTGGTACCAAGACGAAGATCCGTCAAGCCACCAAACTCCAGGTCAATTGTCAGCGGCCGCTGACGGAGTCCAAATTAACCACTTTTCTTTGAGCGGGAACGGCGTCAAGATCCAAAGGTCGGACGAAGGCAATCTTAAGGTCAACAGGCAAGGCCCTCAAGGCTTCCTGATCTATGGTTAGAAGTTAGAATCCTCCAACCATTTGATTTTAAATGCCCTTTGATTAAGCCGTTATATTGGCTAACTTATTTTTTCCCGCCCCTCAAATTTCATAAATTATAGATTCAAAATTTTGTATTGCTGTGGAACCAAAAGGCGGTAAATAAAAGCTATTGGCTTTAACTTTTTTGAATCTGAACTTTTTCTAGTATTTTTTAAGCAACTTCAAGTTTGTTTAGCCAGCAGTCCAACGAATTCATCATATATAATAACTTACACTCAAAGTACACACCTTCTCTGGGGTCATCCACCAACGAAACTGCATTTACTTCAACCACCTGACAACACCTTGTTTTTGTCGCTTGTTTTCGCATCAACAGTTATGTGCGTCGTCGTCGTCTTCGTCAACTCGTTTTCAACCAGTAGCAAAATCAACCGTTGCTTGAATCAATTACCCTTCATTTCTCTCCTTAACTCATTACTTTTATGTCTCTTTCTTGTCCTTCTTGTCCATCTTGTCAATC
>JAQGBJ010004028.1:0-11146 GCA_034698345.1 Sphaeridia pumilis | reverse complement strand
TAACAGGTCTGCTTAGATCCCATTGTATGTTAATTAAAGCTGTTAAGCTTATGGAGGGAACAGGTGAGGAGGCGACAATACCGGTTAGAGCTAAAGGTGTATTGCAGATATACGTATGCTTGAGTATAGAAAAATATGACGACAGGATGCACTCGTTTTATTCATCGCCACGTTCTGATCTTATTGTTCTTATTTCAAAATGGAAGCTTGTGGATGTGGAAACAATTGAATCACAAGATCGGGAAAAGACCGGGAGCTTACGAGGAGGTTGAAGCAAAGGATGGAACGCCGTTCAGTTGTATTAACGGCTATTAAGCGAATATTAAATGTTTGGTTTCAGTTTTGTTTATATTATGGTGAAGCGTTTGGAGTTTGGATTCTAGCGTTTAGCCGGGAAATTAGCTCGATCACCAGCGGAACTTCGGGGTTGGACGAGAATTTGGGGTGCATTTAATTACCACAAGCACAGGTACTGTAAAACGGTATTGAACGGGAAATGTATTGATGGACAGCTCAAAGGACGGAAGTTGTAATGGCAACGAAACGACCAAAACAGAGGGTAACTTTAAAAATGGCTTGAAATCTTGAGCTACTCTCTGTAATTTGAGGTCCGAAATGTGACCGTGTCACGATTTTGTCTGAAGGAACTGGAAGTGACTCAAGGAATGCAATTTTAAGGAAACTACTGACTTTGTGAGAGTTTGAGTCAATAATGTAAAAAATGCTAGTGTTTGGTGCCGTTCCATTCTACAATTGTTATGCTTTGGCTTAGCACAGTTGCGAAGTAAATATCAAGTGGCGCTATGATTTTTGTAATTTGTCGCTATTTTGATTTAAGACAATGAATCCCAGCCGGGGTTTTGTCCAGGAATTTTCCCTTTCCAGCACCCGCTGTGACTGGTAAGTGCCAAGTGTGGTATGAAATGCGTTTCCAGCATACAGAAAGCAAGCACATGGTTAAAAACCCAATCGGCAGGTGCAACCTAGCCAATCAAGCCAAAAGTCGTTAAGCGGTAAGGGAGAGTTTTGATCTTCACACTTTTTGTTTTAGTGAGCATAGAAAGTAAATTTTGAATTGTGCAAGATTCGGACAGAACAAACGTAGAAGAACCATACACGCTCCCATACAGGCGAAAAGCACTTTGCAGGCCGCCCGCTCGGAACAAGATTGTGGTGAGATGTTTAAAGAGACGGAGAGTTCCAAAGTTCCGAAAGGTGGAAAAGACTTTTTTACGAGACGATATTTTATCCAGGTGATGAAAATTGGAATTGGACAAGATTGAAAAGGTGGTGAAAAGAGAGGCTCGTAAATGTGCATTTGACAAGAGTTTAATGTTTTTAAAAATTGTTTATGGTTTTGAAAAGAGGTTTCTAACTTTGAACTTGGCGGCGGCAAGAAAAATATTTTTTGCTGTTTTTTACCTGTACAAAAGTATTGGAATTGAAAGGTTTTTGGGCGCAATTTCATCCAAATCTTGCTTGTTTGGATGAACACAAGTTCAGATTTTAATGCCCAAATTAAAACCGGTAGTTTGAGCAAACTGGCCACTTGACCACCACCCAAAACCTGAACATTACGCAATAACATTCGGCTCAATTCTTTCGTAATTTACCACCAAGTAAACGGATCATCTCATCATCTTCTCGTTTTTCTTCTCTTGTTTCTTTTCTTACGCGCTTATTAACGAAATTACACGTTATTTCGCAAAAAACTCGAATGGCAAGCCTATGGTTACAAAGCACAACTAAATACACGTCTGCTGTGTCTGCTCAAGTTTCTTCATTGCCAATATCACAACTCTCGTTAGTCTTTTTACGACTGTACGTGAAAAAATGTGTTTTTGTACTTTTACGGCTCTTCTCGCCGCCTTTGCCAATAACAAATAGACTTTTTTAGTCAGCGTCGATAGGGCGGTGTCACTGGCTTGGCTGGCACCAGAAGCGTTTTATCGTCCGTCTTTTCGTCTTGCGGTGATTTAGTACTTGTTACGTGCCGACTATACGCGATTTGGATCAGACACAGCCGAAGAAAGAGCCTAAAGCTAAAGAAACGGTGCGGACAAGAGTAAAAAAGTTATAGTCCTTTGAGCCCATTTTTCTCATCCGCTTGCGTGAGTCGGCGGCGAGTTGAATGCTATTTGGCCATCATGGTATCGGCGATAGGCTTTTCTCACCGTCTCTTTGTCCTCCAAGCGTGGACAACTATATTCATACGTCAGCATCGAAAATATGGTCGAGGATAAAAGCACGAGCACAGGGTGAGCCCACAAGTACCGAATAAGTCAGACTGAGAAACGAACTTTGCGCCCCCTTGCGGCAGACTCACCCTGTAAATTACAAATTCACCTGCAGCAGGAAACAAAGGTGGAAACTGCTGACAAATTGTAGGGGTGAACAATATGGACAGGAAATGTTATGACAAAAAGAAGGCTATTCTCGTATGCCTCTGCCTGACTCAGAACCGTTTTGTCGGCATACAAGTACACAGGTTTAACTGCGCAATGAGAAACTTGAAGCAAATCATAAGCGTTCAAGTACGTACTTGACGATGATGACGGATGAATGAATGTTGTGTGGCAATACCGAATTGTTATTAGCACTTCCTTTATGGGTTTCACACACGCTATGGGTTTTGAACGTTAATTGTTTGAAAAAAATACAAGGGAATTGACTGAAAGATCTGAGCGAGGGTTCAAAGGGTTGAAGTTTCAAGTGGGATTCGACTGGTCAAGGGTTGAGCCGAAGGGTCGGAAATTTTTAATTTTGCCAGACTAAAGTGCCGTTTCGAATAGTTTTGCTTTTGGCCCTGCTGCCGAGAAGTTCTGATGATTTCCACGGGTGGTTTGATGAGCAAAAATTACGAGTGCAAATTCATGCGCATTGTAAACAAGGGTCGCAGAAATACATATGCATTGAGCTCGAATAACAAAAGACGGTTGCAGAATAACGATAACGATTATCGTTGTTGAACCTGGTCAACGGAGAGACGGTCAACAAACAAGGTGATCTCGAAGGGGATAAAACGGATGGGGGCTGAGGGGACGGAGGGTCAGTAGCTTTAAGCGCCAAATTCAAATTATTTCAGAAAGTTTCTGGGAATAGTAAAAGACGCTGAGAAAAAAGTTTTGGAGTTTTGAAACTTTTTTCTTTTTCTGGTTCACTCACCTGAGTTTTTAATTTATAGTTTGGCTTGCGCTAGTTACCCCTGGCGCTGGGCTATTAAAGGACATTTAAATGCGGTTAGCAGAAAGTACGCTGTTTTATGATAGTTTGGCAGCGAGTTTTAAGTGATTCTTCCATACTGAATGAAGAATGTGTGTCGTTGAATCTAAATGGGCTGACTACGAGGAGAGACGACGATGATTAAATTAAATCAGCAGCTCGTTGGAATGAGCAGCGCAGTGAACCAGTTGAGAAGTAAGCGGTTCACCCCAGCAAATAAATGTTAACGTTTATTATTTTTATGTGCATTTTTCAAAAGTTGTTTTCGGTTGTTATTTATTTAGCGAGAAGAGAGAGAGAGCAATGGAATAAGTTAAAAAAGTACAGGGAAAAGTTGTGGATTTTCAACGAGGTGTTTGTTTAAACGGAATTTAATTTACGGGGTTGAAGAAGCTATGAAAGCTGAAGCTAACTCAGTAAAGCCGGCGGTATTAGTTGAGTGACTTAAAAAAATGGCGAAATTTAAGGGAATGCAAAAAAGGTCTAGATATCCTTGGAAAATTAATTTTGATTCAAGGATCTCCTTCCTATTCATAACATTGAAGGTTGTGTGATTTTAAAAATTATCCGGTAATTATGTCATTGTTAGATGCCGTTTGGAAAAAAGTTGAAGTTCTAGTACCACACCATAAGATTTATGTCCTCTACCGCATATCACAAACACTATTGATCCACACGTATAATTATAGATATGATTTCAGTCCGTTTGGTTAAGAACCAATAACCAATTGAGAAAACACGGTTTAAAACTTAGGTTTTCAAACAGTTTCTCGCGATTATCCGGAACAAACGTTTCTTGATGTGATTCTCGACTGTCCTTCTTTTTCTATCGGTGCTTTCGGAGAAGAATGCCGTACAAAAGCTACACTTACATTGTGGTTAAATCAGGCGAGAGAAGAAGAAACATTGCCGGGATAATGTTGTTGAAAAGCGTGGAAAATTCAAGGGGTGAAAGCAAACGGAGCGAAAGCTTGACATGGTACATGTGATGATATTATTACATGACTCGACTCCCTTTCTTCCTTCTCGAAATATTCTCTGTATCAACCAAGGATAGAAAAATACAAGGGAAAGTTTGCCGAGCGAAAGCCTCTTGAGGGTTGAGCCACGTCTGGGGAAAAAAGAGACAACGCGTGTTTCTCTAATGAAGCGACAAGGAATTTCTCTCGTCTCCTGATTCACAAAAAATGACAAAACTAGACAAAAATGCAGCCAGTGAGATGACGCAGCCTTTAAAAATTGCATTGCGAATTGCGTAATTCATTGCTTGCCAATTTTCGCAAACTGCATCTCAACCACAGCTTGATAAATTAAGCATGAGCCTTGGATTAGGTTGGCGGCTGCTGCATTAAATTGGTGCACTTTTGTTGGTAAACGGGCAGGGCTGATTTTTGATGATTTGATTTGTAATTGTAATTTTTGCATTAAATTGAACAAGAGGAAAGGCAGACGGCAGCGCCACCGCGTGTATATGTCAGTGGGCTGAATTGAAAATTTATTAGGGCTCATGCTACTGCTGTTACTGTAAAATTCTGATTTCTGATGCACGGAAACTTGAAAATGTTGAATGAATCTACTTTTTGACATTAAAATTTTTCAATTGAGTATTCTTGTCTCGTGTTCAAAATATTTCAGCAATGATAATTCAACTCGAATATCGAATACCACAAAAATGGTTTATTTGACAAGCAAATTAGTCTTTTCGCACGTGGTTCAAAAGTGTTTTAAAACCGCAAAGATTTAGGTTTGCTCCGTAATGCATTTAAACTGCTGGTTTTGCAGAAATTTTGCCGGGTCAGAAATTCCTCGAACAAAGTTCACAAGAAAAATAATAACACGTCATGTGTGGGATTTGAAGCTCCTGGTGATGACCAGGTGTCTCAGGTGTGTACACAAAATAATTGATCTCTTGAAGGCTGAAATGAGAATCAAAAAGAGGCTCGCCACATCTACCAGAATCACGTAAACGCCTCAAGACACAAAACGGAAAATAATAACAACAATTGATACCGTACGATAGGCTCGGCCGCCGAATCTCTCTTAAATTTAAACGATTAAAAGTTTTGCCGGTAGCGAAATATCGGCTTTCTGTCTTAAGAAAAAGCGTCAAGGCTTGGCGTCTTGCATTTCTTGATAAACGCCGAGCTGAGGTGGATGAGTTATAATTATTGGATGACAAGGGAACATGTTTGATATCGAACAAGAAATTTGATGAAATTTCTCTCATTATCTTACCTGCGCATCATAGCTTTGATACGAGCTTTTACGCGCATCTTGCCAAAACAGAAGCCTCAAGAATATATACACAAAATTATTACTCTTTCTTGGATATGACTTGAGGCTTTTTATTATTATTTCTTGAAGAAAAATTGATGAGCTTGAGCGAAAAAAGCCGTAACGCTTTTCAAACGTGGGGTAACCCAGAAGCAGACAGGTGAAGAGGGCAGAAAAAATCTTAATTGGTTCCGAGGCGAACAGGTAAGTCGAAACAACGCCAAACTCCCGCCCGACAGCTCCCAAAGTTTTCAAACTTGATGACCAATCATGAGTAAATTTTTGTATAAAAATCAGGTTTTGGAGCATAAAAACTAGCAAGTCATTTACATTCAAGAAAATCTGGACCAGAAACCAAGCTTTTGATTAAAGACAGAGGTGAAACAGGAGGTGAAAAGGTCTCAAGCTTCTGGTCTTAAGCCGGTGGTCAGCAGACATGATCAGACAGTTTTAATTAATCTCGATCAAAAACCATACCAAGGCCATGGCCAAAAATTATTTTTTCAACTGCTTGTTCGAAGAAAATCCTGGTCGGAATAATGATGGATGTTCCAGCAACGCCCACTAACGAAGGCTTTTTTCGGAGCTACCGAATTCAGCCAAGGTCAAGGTTAAGCCAGAGAGGAGCGCGCGGTATTTAAAAAGTTGGAAACGTTATTAAACGATTTGATGGGTCTTGTATATGGCCATGTTATCTCCTTTTCAAAACAATCATCATCATCTCGTTGTTGATGATCGTGTGTGTGTGTGTGTGTGTGCTCTCGGAAAAATATTCGTGGAAAGCATCCTCTGAATATTAATGATCGAGGCGTTAATAGCTCTTCTTCTTTTACGTGTGGGATGTTTGGCTCAGCTTCCAACGCTGGAGCTGTAATACAGTAGCAAGTGTGTGGATTTGGGAGAAGAAGAAGTATTCGATAATGATGACGTGATTGGAAAACAGGTGTGTGTGCTTGCACTTTGCACACAGGTAAATGATCTCCGGATACAAAGATACAAGTACAAGGATACAAGTGGAGCTGAAAAAGGTTGGCACGCAATGTTTATTGGTAAAAGTTGGGTTGTTACAGAATCAACGGGGTTGAATTTTTGATTTTAGACGAATTTGAAATGGAAAAAAATTATGCAAGTGTTTGATACCGTTTGGTCTCAAATTGCCATTCGCGGTGGCAAATTTAAAGATTCGTGTTCCAATACTAGCAAAAATTGTTTGGATATGTTCCTTGATATTTTATTGTGTAACTGATGTTGTTACCAGATTTTGGTAATTTGAATCCGATTACAGATGCACTTGGCATTTCTTCTTCAATTCGAGCAATAATCATCGACTCAAAAGCGTTAATTTGGCGCTGTAATAAATTGTATGCTTTTGTCCATCTATAAAACACTGTCTTTTGGCCACTCGGATAACTTAAATTGCTACTGTTGTAATTTGGATGCGCGTGAACAACGAGTTATTATATATTCGTTTGCCAGTTATCTCGTTGCTACTGTTGGACGGGCGTAATTGTTGGCTGAATGAATTGTTGTTTTGGATGTAAAAAATTCAACTGGTTCAGTCAGAACCGGGCGGGTCCCAAGGGGACAAGACGAATATCGGAATCCGGTAGCAATTTAAAGATCAATTGGATAGGCTTGGAATTGGTGTTGCTGCAGTAAAAAGAACTGCCGCTGCTGTTGTTGTTGTTAAAGAAGACTCAAGATTTATATCCCACAAGATATAATTTACAAATTGACCGGGAAGCGAAGAAGCGAGAAGAATATACAAGATTCAAGAACCAAGAAATATCAAGGGATTTCAGACGGAGCTGTAAAATTGCAAAAATGGTAATGGGGAAAATAATTGGTGGCGGGAGAAGAAGGTGACGGTTTGAATGATTGAGATATGCTGAGGCGGTCGTATTATTTATAATACGGCAGCTTTATACAACCTTGTTTTATTATAACTTGCCAATGCATAATAAAGGCATTAATTCAGATCTCGTCCAGAAGAAGAAGGCGGAGAAAATTCTTTCACAGATCTTTCAAAGGCTTTGAGATCGAGTCAAGGTTATAGAATTTCAAGGGCGGGAGCCGAGTAATTAACGAGAAGAAGAAGAGCAGTTGATCTGTAGAAGAAACAGGTGAAAAATTCAGTTGGAAGCTTGTAAATTTTGGAAGTGCGAGCACGCAAGTAAATTAAAGCAGGCAAGATTATATAGGGCGCAAAAGGAGTTTTATGACCAGTGGTCAAAGGAGGGGCGGTGGGGGTGGGTGGTGAAGGGCTGGGAATTTAAGAGCACAGTAGTAAAAGCGGTCATAGCAAATTGACTTGAGATGCTTGCTCAAGCAGAAGCGCCGAGACTGTAATTAGTTTTATCGCCTCATCGTTTGCATATATTGGTACATGGACGGCAGTTAGTGGTTGGTCAAAAAGTCATTGAAAATGGCGCAGCAGTAGCAGTAGCGGTGAATGAGTTTTTTCTATGGCTCTTATTGGGAACTGAGGGACGAGGACGAGTTAGTCAGTCGATAGTAGTAATAATAATAATAATAATAATAATAATGGCTATTGGGATTTTTACGACAGGGTGGGGGCGGGGGCGGACAGCAGCAACAAGAGAAGAGGTTGAGGACGGGATGGCTATTAGCGACTGGTAATTTGCGGTCAGGGGTGGGGTGGGGGGAGGAGGGGCGAGGTGAAGCACGTGTGTGGGGGGGGGGTTGGAGGTGACAGTGGGGGTGCAGAGGGGTTGATTTTGTACTGGGAGGGGGTAAGGGGGGGGGGGTAAGTTGCCAAAAATAATATTATGCTAGACTTAAGTGCCGATTGGCTAAAAAAACTAACTGGAGGTTTTCGAAACAGATTGTATTGGTCGTTTTGTAAGAAAGTTCCAAATTAAAAGCTGCGATAGCTATTTAAGTTTGGCAATCATCGAACTGTATTAACAAAAGAGTTGTAGAAACCTAACAAACGAAACAATTTTAAAATGTTTTCTGGCCAGAGTTTCTTTAATAAAAATCAGTCGTCAGTATTGCAGTAAACTGTGAGTGACTGAACGAGGTGGTCTTCATGGTTCAGCCACAACTCAAACTGGCTCACAGCTTCAGTCAGTTGGTCTTGGAACGGCGTGTGTTCATTTACAATTCTAATCGACTGTGTAACATAAGCGACGGATGGATGGATGGGTCGTTGGTTGGTTGGATGCATGGGAACAGGAAAAGAAGGCTTGAGAAAATACACGGCCAAGAGCAAGATGGAATGGAGCAGCAGATTTCAGCTAGATTTTCTAGATCGACCAGACTCCGAGTGCTATATGAGCTGACTGACTGAGAACATGAGCTAGTACTTATGGACAATAGACATGCATGAAAGGGTCTAAAAAACTGGTGCATATAATTTTGGATTACCTGTAATTAGATGTGGACGTTGCAAGAGGGGAACAGGTGAGAGCCAGAAGTGGACTGAATGTCACGGTTTTAACTTCAGCAAAAGTGAACTGTGATTAAAACCACGATTCTGTGGTTTTGATTGAAACGGCACTAAACTCTAACATCAAAACACCTCAAAAATTTTCAAGTTATTTCTTCTTTTTTAGTTTCACCAGGCTCTCAAAACTCAAAATTTCAACCCCATTTCAATTCCCCAAATTTAGTGAAAGCTGCTTCTTCTTCTGAAACACCAAACCTTGGCCTGGGAAGTTCGCCGAGATTCTCACATGGCATTTCATCGGTCCGTCATGAATATTCAGCAGTAGTCGTCTCGGTGGTTGCTAATGTATATAATCCTCGTGCTTTTGCTCCTTCTTCTTCTCTTTGCTACTTGTATAGGCAAAAAAGAACACCACATTGGAATCTTTGCTACGTTTACACTCTTTTAGCTCACTCAGTCAGTAGTTTTGTAGCGTACTGATTTTACTCAATTTATGAGCCCAGATTTTTTCGAAATCTTGTCAAAAACTAGAGCTGGATTTACGAGCTCTGTTAACGCGATAATTCTTTGTTTGCATTTTTACCAGCGTTTTTCACCAGAACCTACGACTTACAACAGTGGCGCCCTCAAGCGGCAGCGCTCCAACAGGAAATAAAATAAAGTTAAGGCCGCATCCTCCTCCTCCTTTGTACTCGGACGGAAAGAGGAAAAGAGCACAGGAGATTGAGTTAATAAAATATTGAGGTGAAAGCATACGGTCGGATTAGCAATAATAATATTTAGATGACTCTTTATATCTCTCTCTCTTTTGGCGTGTATCTTTGATCCTTCTTCCTTCTGCGAAGCGGCAACTTTGAAAGGGTTAAAGGGGCCAGAGGTGGAGGAGAAACATTTCCTTTATTCCCACTTAATATCATGGAGATTCGCTCTCAGCTCGGATCAACTCCAACTTCATCATTCATTCCAAAAGAGAAAATACTTATGGTAGTGTGAGAAAGTTGGCAAATGTTCAAAATGCCCAAATAATATATTATAACGCACTCAAACTTTCCTGAAGCTACAGCAAGGCTGGTGGCAAAGGCTCACAAAAAGCCCTTGTCAGAACTGGCTTGTTGGGGTGTGTGGGATTTTAAGGGAGAAAATTGAGCTACGTAAGTGAAGCATGTGATAGTCTTTTGGTTGGATCACGTTGCGGAAAAAAAATACTTGGAAAAGGTTGCTGCTCGGTTAAAATGATGAATGTTTATACAAATGTTTTTACGCTTGGAATAGAATTGAGTAAGTTTGTTTTTCAAACGGCGCTATAGTAGAGGAATAGAAATTGTAAACTGTTTTTGATACGGTCGATGAGATGGGGCCGGCGGTTCATGTAACAGGCTCCAAAAAGCAGGTAGTGCGTTTTGTTTACACTTGAAATTTTCAAGCTCGAGTGGCGAAATTGAGATAATATTCCAAGGGCGGGGGTGGAAAAACTCAGGCTGAAACAAGAAGATGAGCCAGTTGAAGGAGAGCATTTGTAACAGCAAAAGGGACAAAAGGGTTGCGAAATATGGACAGAGAAGAGCGTTGAGGCAATAGGAGAAATTGAGTGACAGGAGAGAAATATATTTCGCAATGTTGAATAATAATAAATGCAGGAATTAGTTTGTGTTTGCTTTGAAAATGGCGCTTTGAACAACTGAAGCGGCTGCTGCCGGCGGATACAAATAAAAACAACAATAGTAAAGGTTACGATAAACATGGAAAATTGTGTGTATGTTTGTAACAAAATTACATGGGAAATGAACACAGGTGAAGGTAGAAGGTGCGGACGTAAAAGAGACAGGCGGTTGTGGAAATGGAATTATATAACAGTAAAATGTGAAGCAGATTTTAAATTAAATGATCTGATACTGTTACTGCGAGCTATTGAAGTTGAAAACACTGAAACGCTTGCAGCGTCGAAGCGTTCAAAAGACAAATTCTGTGGATTTTTTTATTGATGCTAGTTTTAAATGCCGTTTCGAAAAATGTTTTATTTTTGCAAACAAAATTTCAGATATTCTGAGCGCTTTTGTTGAATCACCTGAAGCGTTCTGAAGCGTTATATATTACGTGGTAGATTTTAGAAGCGTTGTTGTGCGAGTATTGTGTATCGACGCTGGCTATGGCTTTTTGTTATGTTACTGTCGGCGAGACGAGGAATTTCCTGTGGTTGCCGGATCAGACAGAGGAGAAGTTGCGTTATTCGTAAGGTTG